>QEPC01001198.1:29941-67132 GCA_003113815.1 Sphenodon punctatus
TCCATAGGGGGTCCTACAACTTGACCAGACCAGGCCATCACCTATCTCCTGCTCCTGACAGATGCCATCCACCGTTTTGAACTTCCAAGACATGTAAGACTGACTTTGGGTGTGGGATATTGTATAGCTAGGTAACTGCTGCTGGATCATTACAGACTTGGTTTTTATAAATGTGTGAACAACTAAATAAATCTATAACTATGATTAAGATCCCATCTATCTGAATCTCTCTCGTATCTGCAAGCCAGGGTGTGTGGGTCCGCCGATCCAAAGAGAGCTAATTCCCTAAATCTTATTGACACCATCATGTGCAGAGCTTCAAGCTAGAGCCATACAGCCAATCTAAGGCCATTTTTAGATGAGCGCAGCGGTGCCCGCACTTGTTTGCCAAAAGACCCGGCAGCCCAATTTACACGTGATGCCGCCACTGAATACGCGTATGCACGGGCGATGCGCATCCATTTCCAGCTGCGTACGACCGGCCTCGATTGCTGACCCAATCAGTTCACGGCCGGAAATGGATGCGCATCACCCACGCATGCGCATATTCGGTGGCGGCGGCACGTGTAAATAGGGCTGCCGGGTCTTTTGGCAAACAAGCACAGGTGCCACCACGCTCGTCTAAAAACAGCCTTATTTACATGTAGCCAAGGAAGCCTTACTTTTTACATACCTTTGTAGTTTGTGTTCTTAAGAAAAAAATGCATTTGATCTTCTCTCTCTGCTCATGGGTGTAATACAGGAGTGTGCAGTAGGCATATAATTTTTGTTTCCCTTACAAAAACTCAGTTTTCAGGGGGATTTGTAAACAAAAATGTTTGTTTTCTGTTTTTTTCATGGGTTTTTGTTTATTTCTATTATTAAAAATAACCCCCGAAAAATCACTACCCATATGCCACCAGGCCATTCTGCACACACACAGCTCGTTTCTAAAATGGCACCAGCAGCCATTGGGGGAAATAGTACGCATGCGCAGAATGGCCTGGTGGCCATTTTGTGCATGTGCAAGGTTCTTTTATTTTAATTTTTATAATGAAAAAGGATGCTTTTTTCTTCATTTTTGTCCATTTTTATTACCCTTGCCTATTGTTTTTGTATTTAAGAACATAAGTAGTGTCATATGGGATCAGATTAATGGTCCATCAAGCCCAGCACCCATCTCAGACAGTGGCCAATCTCGGTCTCTTGGAAGTCCCACCCAACAGGTCACAATGGGGTGATCCATTCCCTGTTGTTCACTCCCAGCTCCTGATAGTAAGCAGTTACATTCCCTAAAACTACCTGGCTAATAGTTGATAATGGACCTGTCCTCCAGAAACTTGTCCAACCCTTTCTTAAACCCAGATGTAGTACTGGCCTTGACCACATCTTCTGGCAACAAATTCCACAACAATGGTCGTTGAGTGAAAAAATATCTTTCTTTTGTTTTTAATCTGCTACCCGTTAGTTTCATGGAGTGTCCCCTAGTTCTAGTACTATTTGAGAGGGTCAATAACCATTCCCTATTAACCTGTTCCACACCACTCGTGATTTATAAACTTCTGTCAAATCCCCTCTCAGTCGTCTCTTCTCCAAGCTGAAGAGCCCCAACCTATCCAGCCTCTCTTCATAGGAGAGCCGTTCCATACTCCTTTTTGCTGCCCTTCTCTGTACCTTTTCTATTTCTACTATATCTTTTTTGAGACCAGAACTGTACACACTATTATTCAGAGCTTCATTGATTTTACTACTTAAAAAAACAAAATGATACCATATAACTAGAAAGTCTTTCCATAGTTCTGACTAGCATGACAGCATTGGGCTTTTTTTACACACCCCTTAAAATGCGGGTCTTTCAGTCTTCTGGGTTTACAAGTCCACAAGTAAGTTCCGGATGCATTCATCACACACACACTGCCCTGAGGCAGCCTAAAATAGCTACAGCTGTAGACATGAGGGGCTGCTATGGAAACCAAGTGACCACAGCTGCCTGGAACAAAGCAGTTTACCAGGAAAATGTTTTACACACAAAAGTTCTGGGAGAAGTTCTATGCAGAAGTTCAAAGAGCCAGATGTTTAAGATCTGGTTGAGTCATTTAGACACACAGAAAGTTCAGCATGTAACAGCAAACATGCAGGAGAAATGTGTATGTAAAAACACCCATTGGAAATCAAATACCAACTTCATAGTCAAAGTCTCAGTTTCAGTTCAGCTCTGCCACTGGAGATATTGTGTGGCCTTGGCAATTCATATCAAGTGTATTTCTATTCAGCCAAGTGTCTATTCAAAAAACATTACCTTCGAAACATCATCTCAGAGGGTCAGAACCAAAGTTCATTAATGAACAGGAGCCAGTGTCAGTGACTAACAAGAAAGAGTATGGTTGCTCTGCTGGTCCCAAATGCAAAAGGTGAAGACAAAGTAGTTCAGATGAGATCTATATACTTAATATGACTCCATCAGTGACTTTACTCAATAGCATAAATTTAATTGAAAGGGGAGGATGGATTTTTGTGTTCCCTCTTGTGCTTCTCTAATAGCATTATTTACTTGGGCTTGTGGGTTTAGGGCTGACAGAGTGGTTGGATTAGCAGGTTTATTTATTTATTTTATTTATTTATTTTATCAAATGTATATCCCGCTTCAGTTGTCCTTCAGTAAAAATAAACGAGACTTTAGTCCGCAGTAGCCCAGGCGTCATGTGCTCGACTAGAAGATTGCCACCAGAGGTTCACCTGATACGACCTCGGGGTGGGTGGGCAGCAGCTACAGGATGCGTGGGCTGGCAGTGGTAGGTGTCGCAGCCTGGGTTAAGGCCTGGCCACCCGGGCTACACTGGGCTAATGGTCTCCCTCCCATGTATCGAGGCCCCACCCAGCCCTGCTGCAAGGTGAGGTTAGAAGACTGGGTCCAGAGGAGCACCCTCACCCGGTCACGAAACAGCTGATGGGGAGGGGCCAGCGGAGCACCCAATCAGCTGTCTGGCACACGTATGCTGGGTAAGGGCATGCCTCCCTGCCCCCACCAGCTGTTTTGCAGTAGCTATTCCCAGGACCCAATCCTGCTGTGTGGCAGGAGTTTGACCATCCTGTCCTGTATGGATGACTATGGCCAACCTGTGATATTGAGGGACTTGTGACAGCAGCCCCCATGCACAGATTATAGAAGAGGGGGCTGCTTGTGTGAACCACCCTCTCTGCCGACCCAAGGAGTGCCGGGTACAGCAGCCCTCTGCAGGGAGCCGACTCGTCACCGGCTCATTTGTTTTCATCCCTTGTTACCTCTGCCCAAAACAAGATTAGGATATGAGGGTTGCACAGTTGTAATGAATGGTGGGGTGGGTATGATGATGATAATAGCTGTGCCTACCCCACCAGGGCATTGTCAGATTCAAGTGATGCCTATATGTATTTGAAACCATTGGTATCATTCTTGGCATCAGTTTCTGCTTACATTTGTACAGAGTCTGAGTCACCACAATGATTTTGCCACCAAACAACAAAGCAGGAGGCACAAAGAGAGCTTATCATAAATCTGAGAAAGCCTGAGACTTAACCTGGGTCAGCTTCTGATTTTGGTGGAAAACCTCACAAAATTTTATATTGAAACAGGCACAATCTCATGGTTTCAGCTAAATATAACATTGGGGTTTCTGACAGATTCTATGCAAATACTCAAATGTGAAACACAGCGAGAAATCCAGGAAGCCGATAAGTTCAGCACAGCCCTGATGATAGCCATAAATGGACAGATAATAAACATGCTGCACATTTTATGTTTTTATTTCCTTTGGAAAATTAAAGCCACTGATAGAGAATCACATCAGTATTTTTATTTAAGCTAACAGTTTTATAATAAAAGGTACACAATTGTTGATGAAATGGTACAGTCCAAATGTCAATGTTTACTTACTATCCGATTTAGCATGCGTTTTGCTTGATTTAGATTCAGTGGATCAAAGCAGAAGCGAGGCCCACGGGACCACTCCCCAGAGTGGAAACTCCCAGGTGACACAGCCTGGGTCAGGTCGCGGCACTGACCTGACATGACAGTGGCACCATCCCACCAGCCACCTAGCCCAGGTACATCTGGGAGCGCAACGTATGTGGTCAGGCAGCTCCCGGAACCCTGCCCTCAACCATGATGCACAGCCTTGGCAGCCAACAGGGCACAGCCATGGCTGTTGGCCATGGAGGCCCCCGGGCCAGGTACGTCACAGCCTCACAGCTGTGCTAGCCCTGAGCAGGCAGGCCTTAATCCAAGCTGTGATGTCGGGGACTGTCCAGATGTCACAACCCAGGCTAGCTACCAACACTGCCTGCCAGATGTTGGTGGTGTGTTTTTACACATGCCGTCGTGTCCTGGGCCAAAGTGGGCACAAATCATGTCTGTTTTTACCCTCTGTTGCAGAAAATGGCTTTGCTGCTTTTTAAAGTGTGGAGTTTAACAAACAACTCGCAAACTCTTCATGTTATTTTAGGAAGAAGGAGCCTTATTCCAAATCTAAGATTATTGATCTTCATCTTTCTATAGCACTTTCAGTTCGAAGAGTGTTTTACAACCCTGATCTAGTTCACCCTCACAACAACCCTGTGACGGAAATCATTATCGTTCCAATTTTACAGATGGGAAACTGATGCTGAGAGATAGCGACTTGCCCAAAGTCACCCAGTGAGTTCACGGCGAGGACAGAATTTGAACTCTAGTCTCCCAGGTCCATGTCCAACATCGTATCCAGTAAGCTTCATAGGTACCTGATGTACAACTCTTGCTAAATGTGGCAATTCTGGTTTATGATGCTGTCGCACTAGTTGTTGACTTCCTAAAAGTTCTCCCACTCAATGGGAATGAGATTCTATTTTTCATTTTGCCTGGAGGCAAAAGCATTTTCCAAAAGGGAAAGACTAAAACATTGCTTGCTGCTTCCCACTCGCCCATGTCCTCCACTCCTCACCAAAACTTAGCTCAAATGTTACTTCTTACACTGACCTCAGCCACTGCACTCACCAGATAATTGTTACTCTTTAATGCCAGTGCTTTTTTATCATGCTATTTTGTAAGTTAGTCTCACTTTTAAGCCATAAACCATTTGAAAGAGTGCCAGTCCTGCCTTCAAGGCTTTCATTCCAAGTAAGTGGGACTCCCACCCACCTAAATGCTCATGTAGGAACTACTATTACTACATGGGATCCCCCTGCTCATTTCTGGTCCCCAAACATGACTGGTGTAACCTGCAGGCTCAAAACCCCTTTTTAAAATTTTTCTTTTTTCAAAAAAATAAAAAAAGCAATCTGGGAATTTTCAGCCAATCTCATAATTTGGGTGGGGGAGTGAGAGTCATGATTCTTGAACATTTGGGGTTGGTAAACCTCTTATCAGTTGGTCAGAAAGGATTGAGAGCTAGGTTCCATTTTTTAAAATAGGAAGCAGAGGTAGAAAACTAATGGCCTGCACTTTCCCACCTAAACAACATGTAAGATTAGCTAGTTCTGGGGTGTATATGAAGGCACTGCCAAAATGTTGATGGCTGAAGAGGCCTCCCACCCCTTTTCTAACATTATGATGTTCTGCAATGCTGGTGCTGGAAGCCATGTCAATATTGCAGAGGACTGGATTTGCAATACAATAATGAGAATCTTGGCTTCCTTTTTTATTTTAAAGAAATAAGTGTCTAGCCTTCATGGCTGTGGAGAAAGGCTTGGAAATGTTACTGTGATGTAAACTAAAGAATCAAACAAAATGATGCAGAAAGTGTAACCAATTTGTTTTAAGAATCTTATTATTTTTAACCCAAACTCATGATTTTGGTGTGTCCATGTTTTTTGGGCACTAAAGGCTGGCAATCCTCGACACCATATCAATAATGAAGCCCATGTAGGTCCTATACTGTCTTTGAATATAGATACCAGTCCCATTATACTCAAATTGTACAGCTATTAAATGTTGATGTCAGTAGCAGTTTCACAGCTGTACTGTATTACTGTTATTTATATTGAACCATCTGTGTGCCTGGCACTTTACAATGTTAGATAAAATCGGATTCCCACTTAAAAGCTTACAATCTTTCTTTCTTTTTTTTGATGGATGGAATCAAACATGGCAGTTCTTACTGAGTGAACACTGTCATGTTTGTAAGGCACTCAATTTCTGAGATGAGTAGCAACTACATAGCCTAGCCACTACACATTCCTCCCAGGTCCACTCAGAGTGTAAGCCTATGTGATAGGGGTGCCTACTAAGAGTGCAGAGCAGTTGTGAGGTCTGCCTGGGGACCTCTCCACAGCTACATGCAAGTGGAGAGGCTGGAAACAATACAGGGGAGTGAAAACAAAAGCAGCAGCAGGAAACAGACCCAGTGACCTCCCCTCAGCCAGCTTCCCATGAAGCCAGCTCAGGATAAGTCCCAGAATCTGTTCTGCACCACCACAGCAGGTAGCAGCAGTGAGGAATGGACATGGGGACTTCTCCTGAGCTGGTGTTGGGGATGTAAAATGAGTTTGGCCACACCCAACCTAGCTGGCCTTAGTCCGCTATTAAGCCTCTGAAGTGCCTAAGTAATTAAGGCACTGTCCTCCCTTTGGGTTCATACCTGCATCTCTCCTTAGCGTCTACTGTGATGTGATCCTCTGGTAGCAGGAGTGCCTGTGCCTTTCAGGTCAGCGCTATCACCTCCTTGCTACATAAATTACTGTGGTAATTTTTTTTCATAATGAAGCTTTAACAGGGGTGAAGCATTGTTATAATGGTGTAAATATAATGCTTCACAAAGAATGATTAACCAATCACTTTGTCTCATTCCCATTTACTTGCTTACCTAATCTTTTCAGTCCTTGTACTAATGAACTAGACTTTGCCTGGTTCTCAAGATTAAGTCACTTTTATCAAATCATGAAACAGCACAGTAATAAAAATATAAGACCCTTGTCCTGTGGATGCCACTCTGAAGGACAAAACAGCTAACAATCCCATTCTAAGCACAACATGCCAGATGGACACAGACCTCAAAGACTGAGTTTCATCCACAGAGTGTACAACCTGGCAGCACAAAATTAGTGTATGGGTTTGTAGACAGCCTCCTCACATAAGGTATTAAATCAGCCCTTCCCCACATAAGGGGGCTGAATTTACAGGAGGAGAATTCCTAGGTTCATGTGCAGAAATGTTCCTACATTTTTTCCTACATTGCACACAGAAATGTAGAATTAGTGTATGCTGATTAAAGCATGTCACTGAGCAGGCATTTCTGGCATGTAGATATTCTTTCAGAAAATGTGGTTGAGACTCTAAAGAATGAGGTGTGGTTTGTTCCCAACTAGCAGTACTATAAAGATACTAGCCGTAACATCATTGCTACCAATGACTTAGAACTGATGTCCTAGCTGCAACTTTTAATTTGTCAATTTTGTCATGGTGTCTCATAGAAATAGTGGATTTGTGCAAATTTCCATAAGCTACAAGGCTGGCTGTAATTGTTTTGAGCAGTGTTTGAACAATGCTTATCTGCGGGACCGCCTCACTCCCTATGTGCCCGTGCGACCCTTGAGATCGTCCGTGGAGGCCTTTTTGGAGGTTCCCCGGGTGAGGCAGGTGGCCACCGCTGTTAGATCTTTTTCGGTGGCCGCCCCTGTGCTGCAGAATTCGCTCCCGGAGGAGGCTCGGTTGGCTCCCACACTCCTGCTGTTTCGGCGTCTATGTAAGACCTGGCTGTTCTGTCAGACTTTTGTCGAGGGGTAGGGGTCGGGTGGGGGGTGGGGTTTTCTCCCACATATTGTAATTTTAAATTGTTTTACATTTTTAAATATTTTTATTGAATGTTGTTCACTGCCCCGGGCTGCCCTGGGGGCAGGATATACATTTTTTTTAAAAATTGTATTGATGCCTATATTACCGGCATAGGTTGCAAGAGATCGTTGTCTTCTTACAAAGATGATTTGCAACATGACTCATGGAATCAAGGATAACAACATCATGACATACAATGTGTGCCAGTCATGGAAAAGGCTAACTGTATACAGTACAGTCTGCTTAAGTCCAGTTTCTCCAGTTGTATAAAAAAGTTTGACTTATCAGAGAGTCTCCTTAAGGAAATGGACCTGAAGTTGGAGAAAATGGGTGCTCAGATTAAGTTTTCTCTCTCTCTCTCTCTCACACACACACACACACACACCCTATCTGCCTGGTTGTTGATGTGAGTCTGCATGTCCAGAGAGCTGGAGATGGGCATTAGTTGATGTTCCCCAATGCCCATATTCATCCTGTCCAACATGAAGATTCACCCCGGCAGGATATATACTACAATATTTTAACCATATGATATGCTGCCAAAAAAGTCAATGCTACATTCAAAGGTCCCAATATTTTTAGCTGGATAGGTATACTCTATGCACCTTAAATTCTACTTACCTGGATTCCAAATTCTAAGTATTTGGATTAAGCAGCAATACATTTCTATAGAGCTGGGGGAAACAAATTAAATTGACTTATTCAGAAATTAAGTTATGCAGGTTCTACTTAAGTGGATTCCACCGTATATGACCACTGTTTACACGGACACACACACACACCCATGGAGCCTCTTCCAGTTTTCTGGAAGGCTCCGTGGGTGGAGATGGGTGTGCAATGAGTGGAGGTGGGTGTTTGGCCCAATGCTGGGTGTGTGGTTGGTTGCTCTCAGTTGGGTGGAGCAGCCAGCAGAGCCTCAGCTATACAAGACAAGAGCTATATGACTCAGGGAAGGACCACCAGGAAGGGACTGGCTGCTGATACATTGGGGAGAAGTCTGCCTCAGGGAAGGTCTAATTTTACTATTGGTGTGGGCCATGGCTCAGGTGGTAGAGCGCATGCTTTGCATGTATAAGGCCCCAAATTCTATCCCTGATATTTCTGATTCAGGATCTCCGGTAGGATGCCTGGGTGAGGCCTCTGCCAGAGACCCTGGAGAGCTGGATTTGAAACCTGCTGCCGTGTCATGTTATGACAATACTGGGCTAAGATGGACCCTTGGTCTGACTTAGTTAGGCAGCTCCTTATACTGGCAGGGCTAGGAGAATACACCTAAGGCAGGTTCCCTAAATCTGGCTGGCCAAGAATAAACCAAGCTGTGTTCCAGGATTGAGGTCCTGCTCCTTGAGGCTGCCTGGAGCCCCTCACTGGAGCAAGGCAGAAGGCCAGGAATGCAACTGTTGTACTTCATATAAATAAAGTAAGAGTGTAGTTGGACTGTATCCAAGGATGGATCCTGCATGAACTTAACCACATGGAGCAGGCCCTCATGACAGGCCCCTTACTAATTCCTGGATCTAGCTAGCAAGCTAGTCCCTACCTGGAAGCACTGAAAGAGTGAGCTCAGGGGAAGGGAGAGGAGATGAGGGCATACACTCAAGGACTGGAGGATTGATCAATGGCACAGATCCTTACTCTAGACCCTCTCCTTCTTTCCCCATCCTAGATCACACACCTAACGTTAATCCACCCCATTAAGCATGTAGTTTTCAAAGTGACCGACAGGTGGGAAAAGATTCCCCACCATAGCTCCAACAGCAACCAAACAACAACAACTACAAAAATAGAAATCTTTGTGGACAACAGAAACAGCAGGTCATCTGGGCCTCCTTCTCTTCATGTCCCACAGCAGAATGTGCAGAAAACAAACATGCACTGTGTTCAGTCCCAGCTATTTGCTAGAGATTAAAAAGAAAATAATTTGATCTTCCAGATACTGTCCAGTACCAAATATGCCTAAAAGTGATGTTTCCAAATACCTCTATGTCAGATGCATGGCCTGCACTTTTACCATATAAGGGTCATTAATTCATGAATGAGACTTCATATTTTAAAGAGCAAAGGCTGCACAGAGCAGTGCACAACTATTATTGTGTTTTTTAATGGAATGCTTTTCATCCTGCCCAGAAAAGTAAGTGTCTGACTCAAGTTGTCTAGCTGCAAAATAAGGCAATACAATTCTGGATGGGTGGGGATAAACAAGGATGACTTTCTTTGTGATGCAAACATGCCATTTTGCCTAGTTATGGAGATAATATTCATTTACTAACTCCAGCTTGCTTTTTTCAACCAACACCTCAAACATTGAGGTAGGACCGGAATCCCTATCGAAATTAGCAACTGTTCTTTGTATTCACAAGGTCCCGAGAGCAGGGTTACCAACGCCATTCAAAAAAATCATAAATCATGAAATTGTCCATAAATCATGAAATTGTCTTAAAATATATTTTTGTAAGTATTTGGAGTCTTTATATTCAACTTCAGAGACCTTGGGGTACTCAGCATTCATGTTTTCAAGCTTTTTTCCACCTCTATTTGGGCTAGTAACATAGGGTGCTTTCAAACAAGCAAGGCAATGCTGGGGGGCGTGACCATCATGTGGCTCTGCATGGAGCACCTATGCAGATGGAGTGCATGGACAGAGATTAAACAGGCGGCTCCCAACATGGGAAGTGGCCACTATACATTTGGTTGGCCCCACATGGAGCACTCCAGATTTCCAAGCATGGCCATGAATGGGTGCTCCATGGTGCTCATGGGAGTACACCAGCCACTCCACCTTCAGATAGGCAGTTGGATCTATGGTTCCTGGGTGGCCATGCAAGGTAGCATCTAAAAACACCAAGTGGCTGTAATCCTCCAACCAGTCCCATTGATTTCAATGGAACTACTCCAAAGCAAATGGTTTGAGAATTGCAAGTCACCTTAGTTTTTGTTTTGTTTTTTTAAATGAAAGCTGAGCTTTTCATTGTTTCTATTGTGGGTCTCACAATGCTTTGAGAAACTACTATTATATTATTATTATTATTATTATAAATTTTTATATAGTGCCAGCATTGTACCTGGTGCTTTACAGAGAATAAGGAAGACACAGCCCCTGCCCGAGAGCTTACAATCTAAAGACAGGGGGAGGGGAGACAGGGAAGGGGGAACATTCATGAGGTTGCGAGAACTCAGGTACATGTTCTTGACTGATTGGGATATTAAGTTTATTAACAACAAACTCATGGGAGTTGGCAACACCGCAAACCAACTCCCTGCAGGTAGGATCATCCTTCAGCACTGGAGTAGTCCAGCTCTGCTCTCCACATCAACGTAAGTGAGACGAGGATAAAGCCTAAGGTGTTTGAGACCAACACTGAGATTTTATGCCTGCAGAACCTCACTGTTTTGGAACAGAGAGTGCCAGTCGAGTTAAAATGGAAACACTGCATCTCCAGCAGGCAGTCAGAGAAGTCATTAGTCCATTCACAGGTACTATTCATTGGTACTGTTCACTGTAATGGGATACCAGCTAAACCCAATGACCAATTTATACCCATGCCCATCGAGAGAAATTTGAAGCCTCAGTATGTCATGTTGGCTAGTAACCCCACCTCCTCCCATTCTCATGAAAACCTAATCCCCAATTGCTGGACAGACTGGTACATTACTACTTTCCCCACAAAATTATTGTGCTATTTTTTTAAATTTCTTTTTTAAGTCATTTTAGGGTGCCTCTGATTTTTTGGAACACAGTACAGTTGTTTTCTTCCTTCCCCAAGTCACTTTATTAGCACAGATTACATCCCTGAATACATGCACAGCTCCCACTGACTTCAGTAGGAGTCACATATGTCCAAAAAGTACAAAGTGACATTATGAAAACACTGGTGTTCTACTTTATCTTTTCCCCAACAAAGCAACAGATCCTTCTGTCACTGAAGTCCAAATGTCTGTTGGCTTTACTGAGGCTGTTTTCAGATAAGACACTTTTCACCCAGTATGGGTATTTTCAGATGTTACGTTACCACACTCAACCACGCTGAATCCCCCGTGGTGGTGGATGGTCCCATAACATCTGGTTGCTCGCCGCCAGATGTTCACCACGGTGAACCACCGGCGGTGAGCAAAATAACCATGCTTTCGAGAATGGGCCGGGCACCATCCCCGAAAGCGTGGTTAATTGAACCATGGCCCGGAATCGGCGGATGGTAATGTCTGTTACCGCCACCAATTCTGGGCCATGGCCCAGACCCCGGGTCGGAATCGGGTGCAGCGGCCAGGCAACTGGGGGAGCGCGGGGGGGGGCGGGGCTGTGCGGCCACATGTTGTGCCGCGCATCTCCGCCCCCCCTCCGATTCCCCGCCAGAATCAACCGGCACGTCTGTTGAACATGACGTTTTGATTCCAGCGGGGAAGCAAAAAGAGATTCTGTGACAGGGCCAATAGGCATTCCGTCACGTCTGAAATCACCCTATATATGTTACAGGGCACCCATAGGGCAACACTGCAGCCCTGCAACATGTATAGTGGGTGGTTGGTATGTGGAGAGTGTCTTGTCTGAAAATGTCCTGTGTTAACGGGCTCATGTAAGTTGGACAACAAAGGCCTTATCCCTGAAACTGTTTAACAAGCAGTGCACCCTTGGGGAAAAAATGTAATTGAAAAATTAAAGATCTTCTATAGCAGACAGAATGAACATGGATCATTGTGTATGGGTTATTTTGGCACAGAAGTGCAGTGAGGCTCTGCTAGTTTGACAGGCCTATAAGGAAAGAAAAAGTGTGGTTTAAATTACTCATAAGTCAGCTACCAATTTTAAAAGAGGGACACTGGTTTGGGGGAGGGTGGAGAATATGGCTGACTTGGTTGATGGGGAGGTTGTTAGCTTGGGGAGGTAGGAATGGGGCATGTATCTGGCTTAGAGGGGGGTCTCTGGTTTGGGGAAGGAACTAGGTTCAGAAGAGGTTGCTGGCGTGGGGAGACAGAATGCGACGTGGCTGGCTCAGGGATGTCACTTGTTGCAGGGGGGACACTGGCTTGGGTCTCCATGGCTTAGCTGGTTTCCATTGGGATGAGACAGGCTGCAGTGCTGGAGACTGCAGTTCTGAAACAATAGTGGCTTCTGCAGGTGGGGAGGGCTCACTACAGGTTCCCCAAGCAGGCGGCTAAGCTGAGAGTCAAAGAGCAGCCTGGCTCTGAGCTGGATATGTGCTGCAGGTTTGGGGGCTCAGTTTGAGATCAGAGATACCACGTTTTCCAGAAAATGTTGGGTTCACTCTGTCCCAGAATATACAGCTCTAGTATTTGTGTTACAAATCTGGAACCCCAAACCAAAACATTTATCAAAACTTTTTATTAAAACCCAAATGCACAGCCCGATTAAATAACATGAAATGCAAATATTTGTGCAAATAGCTAGAAATAAACACAAATTATTGGACTAAATAAATAAAGTTTCAAATTTTGCAACAGCAACAACCTGTTCTTTCATGCAAACACACACATGAATGATCTTTGTGCATATGAAAGGTCATTTTCATTTTAGCCCTAGAAACAAACAAGTAAATACAAATTAGGGGTATGCACTTTGTTTTCATTATATTGATAACGATAATGACATTCTCAATGTTATTATTATTATTATTATTATTGCAATAATGATAACAGATAAATAATAATGCAATCAAGAACGTTAATGACCGTCATTCTTGATTTTGTTATTGCCTGGCAAGTGTTTTGGGGAGGGAAATGTGCCGAGGGGAGGAGAGAGCAGACATCTCAGAGCCAGAAACAGTGGTGAACTCTTGAACTGGGCCTGTGATGGGAGGGGAAGGACCTGAAGGATGTAATCGCTGGCCAATGAGCAGCGCAGGCAGGTCCCAGGCAGGGGAATGGCACCCTGTGATTGCTCAATGTCTCTTGACTCCCAGAACCAATCATGGGGGCTCTGGGGAGAGCAGTGTAACCCTTTACATTGCAGGACCAGGCTGTTTGACTCTTGTTCTATGTTAGTTCTTGCTGTGTCTGGTTGCTGTGTCTGGTTGCGTTTACAGAGGTCTTCCCCAGCCCTCAATGTTATACCTTACTTTTCCTTATACCCTTTATTTTACCTTTCTTTTACCTTACTTTTCCTTATACCCTTTATTTTACCTTTTACCTTCCCCTGTCTATCTCCCCCTGTACGTATATAGATAGATATAGGTTTAAGTATATAGATTACAGATATAGATAATATAGATAGTGATTAGATAGATATACCCTATTGTTTTTTCCTTTCCCCTTCCCCTGTCTCTCGCCCCCTGTCCATATTATATATAGATATATTAGTTGTATGTATAGAGATAGATAAGATTAGATTAGATATTATATAGATAGTAGTAGACACTAGGCTTTTTTATTATATATTTTTATTTATTTTATTTATAATAAAATATGTATGCCGCCCCCTCCTGCTAAAAGGATCTCAGGGTGGCTAAAAACAGATTCAAACAAATAACAAATACAATTAAAATCAAATAAAAAAACATTGAAACCCCTACCCCTCCCTAACCCAACCCACCCACACCATCTCCCTCAGGAAAGGCATGGCGGAACACCCAGATCTTACATTGTCTACAGAAAGAGGGAAGGTCGGTGGTCAAGTGGACCTCAATGGGAGGGAGTTCCACAGCCGTGGTGCGGCCGCAGAGAATGCCCTCCTCAAGGTCGACACCCGAGAAACCCAGGGGACCTCGAGGAGAGCGCACCCAGTCAACCACAGGGGCTGATCCAGGGCCTGGAGTGTGAGGCAATCCTGCAGGTAGGTGGGGCCCAGGCCATTTAGGGTTTTAAAGGTCAACACCAACACCTTGAATTGGGCCCGGAAGACTATAGGCAGCCAGTGCAGAGAACGAAGCACTGGTGTAAAGCTGGCGGAAGAGGCAGTTGACCTGGTGCGGCAGCTGAAGGCAGGGCTGGAGGCACAGTTCGATGAGCTACTGAAGCGGGAGGAATATGTCTTGGCAACCATGCTGGGCCCCTGGGTCAAGGGCAGCGTGGCATGGCAGACAGCGCTCTATGGGCACTTGAGAGTGTGTGGCAGCTGCAGCAGTATGCCCCTGGGGATGGTGGGAGTGGGAGCATCCACCCCTTTCAGCCAGTGGGGTCTATCCCTACCCCCAGCCCTAGCAGTAGCAGCACCAGCAGCAGGCTCCCCTATTGAGAATAGCAGCAACTGGTATGTGCAGGGCACTCTGGCAAGCATGGGCTCGTGCACAGCAGGGCAGAAAGCATGGCTGAGGGCAGTGGTGGAGGTGGTGCCCAGGCAGAGTTACGTGAGGGAGTACGACAGTGCCTCAGCAGCAGTGGAGAGCTACCTGGACGAGGAGCCATGCATCGATCCCAGCAGTGATCCCTTGGCCTACTTGGCCGGCACCAACGTGTGGCCCGCCCTGTCCAAAGTGGCTAACGGTCTCTTGTCCTGCCCACCAATGAAATTGAAATTGAAATTTATTATGGCATTAAGCTTCCACTATAACCAATGGAAAAACAATGAGACAATAAAAACAGGTAAAAGCACAAGTACAAATACAAAAACACAGTGCATGAGAAGCAGTACATAGAGGAAAAGAGAGAATAAATTACACACAACCCCAGTAATAGTAGCAATAGCACTCTGCTAGGAGTGTGTGGCCACGGTGTAATACAACAGGCGAATAACCAGAAAACCGTAAGCTGCTCCTCCCTCCGCTCCTTCAAATCCCTCCTCAAGACCCACCTTTTCCTTGCTGCCTTTCCCAATGCCTGTTAGTCTTTCCCCGTACACTTACTGTCGGCCCTCCTCTGCTGACTGCTGCTACCAACCTCTTTGTAACCAAGCCAAGCATACGCACCTGAGATTTCGCATCCGCTTGAATGTTTGTTTGTCTTCTCCCCTGTCTCTCCCACTGTCCCCTCTCCCTGTCTCCCCCCATTTGTCTTTTAGATTGTAAGCCACCGGCAGGGACCGCATCTAATTCTATGTTCTGTACAGCACCAGGTCACACGACTGGCGCTATATAAATGTTTATAATAATAATAATAATAATAATAATAATAATAATAATAATAATAATAATAACAACAACAACAACAACAACAGGAAAGAGCACCATAGGGCAGGCTCACTCAACCCAATTCGCCCGTTCCTTCATAGCAAGTAATGCAAATATTGCCACAGCTTGTATGGTTTCTATCTCCGGCAAAGCCAATAGATTTGCAATTCTAGTAGGGACAGCGTTGTGTATATAGGACCCCCCCAAAGAGGTTCAAGCCAAGCAGCCCTAATGCTTTTATACAAAGTACAACTAAAAAGGGAATGGGCGAGATCTTCCACCTCTAAGCCATTACAAGGACAGGTCCGGAACTCACGTGCAACAGCCGCATATCTTCCCTCTGTAACCGCTGAGGGGAATAGATGGAAGCATAGGCAGGTAAAAGCTCTACGCAAAGCAGGGCTAGACAATTTGTCCAAGTAGACTTCGAGTTTATGGTCAGTTTTCATAAGACAATAAGGAGAAACCTTCCAGATAGAAAGCTTAGCTATATCGTCTTGCCTTGCTATATCGAGAGCTCTCTGCTGAATCAAAAACTTCTGGTACAAATAGGTTTTGTCATGAAAAAAAGAGAAGGAGAAACCTAAATTCCTCAAATGGGAAGATATCCAGGAAAGCCAGGAATAGTTCCCCACTCCATCATACCCCAATTCCTCTTTCAAATATAAGGCCCCCCAGGGAACTACTGTCCTGATGGAATAACTTAGTCCAAAACCTAAGAGCTTGTAACTTGCACAGATTGGCAATGGCCACCTTCCCAGTCCCCGCACGTACGACAGTGGCAGGGACACCCTGCGGCACTCTTAACAAGCTTCTTAAAAACTTGTTCTGAATCACCTCAAGGACCTGAGTGTCCTCCTTTGGTGCAGATTACTTCTGCACCAAAAGTTAATAAAGATTGGACCTTTAGCCTATATACTTCCAAGATGGTCAAGATATCAATCCCTGGGGATCCCGATGCTAATCGCAAAACCCCTTTAGCAGCAGCACTGGCTTTGAGAGCTAGACATTTCCTGTGCTTACTCCATATGCCACTCTTAGAAAAAACAACCTCCAGATACACATAAGAGTTAACCTGACTAAGGGTATCTTTCCCAATATGCCAAAAGTAAGTGAACCTCTTCACTTTTCCCAGGATCATCACCTGGGATTTAAGTCCATTAACTGTTAGCTCATTCAAGAAACTATAATCCGCAAGAAGCCCCAACTGGTGCAAAATACCTTTCCTTGTTTGAGCCACAAGGACCAAATCATCAGCATACAGCAAAATATTGAAAAACTTATCCTGAACCCTCACAGAATGGGCATATTCAGAGGAAAGATACTGGGGTAAGTCACTAAAATAAAGATTAAATAACAGGGGAGCCAGGACACACCCTTGTCTGACTCCCCTTGCAACAGTGAATGACCGAGTCAGTCTACCCTCAATACCCATTCTAACACAGGCTGAATTGTTCGAATGAACATAAATAAGTAAAGTAAGCTGATGTTCATCTATGCCCCAGTTCAAAAGTTTCCTCCACAGCCTAGAATGAGAGACAGAGTCAAATGCTTTGCTGTAATCAATAAAAGCTAAGAAAAGAGACCCTGATCGAATTAAAGTGTATTTACTATTTAGTAATGAGATGACGCAAAACAAAGATGTTGTCCATAATAGACATATTCTTCCTAAAGTCCGCCTGTTCTTGGGGTATTAGCTTCTGTTCATAGGCCCAGGTTTCAAGATGTTTGAGTAGAATCTTAGAATACAACTTCTCAATAATTGGGAGTAAACTTATGGGGCGATAACAACATGGGTCCAAGGGGTTCCCTTTCTTGAAGATGGGGACAATTACTGAAGGACCCCAACCCACAGGAACGTGGAGAGACTGGTTAATACACGAGAAGTATTTGGCCAATACATTGGCCCACCAAGTGGGGTAAGTACACAAAACCTCCGCAACAATAAAATCTCCACCCGGTGCCTTATTGGGCTTCAAAGTGCCAATCGCAGCAAGCACCTCTGACGGGTCAACCCTAAAACAGACAGGCGGATCCTTATGCGATTGCAAAGAGTTAACCAATTCAGAGATATCCATCTCTGAACCGGCACAAAAAAGATTTTGAAAAAAGGTAACCCACCTTTCCTCATCTATTTGGGCTTGCCTCAAATCAGGGGGAGCAGAGCTTTTCTTATTAACCAAAGCCCAAAAGGTTTTGGCATTCTTGGTCTTAGCAGCAACCTTGAGCCTTTGTCCAGAGCCGCTTTGTATGCTCCAACTTCTTAGCTGCAATAAGTGTTTTATATCTACCTTTGGCTTCCCGTAATTGAAGGGTAGATCTCTCAGTTGGAACAGCGACCCATAAGCGTTTTGCTTGCGCCAACGCCCGCTTCGCCACTCTACATTCATAGTCAAACCATCCCATGCCCCTAGGTTTCCAAGATTTACTGGGGCAGGAAAGTACCTGGGAACCCAGAACAGAAATAATTTTATTATAAAGCTGGTCAAGCACCTCGATATCTTGGACGTCCTCCCTCAAAAATGTACAGTACAGGGTGGATAGCTCCTGACCAACCAGGAGATCATATACCTGGATAAGCACATTGGAATTCCACCTGACACGGATTTTACGTCCCCCTAGCTTAGAAAACTCCCTCCTGACAGGGGAAATAGCAGAAGTAGCAGGTTTGCCAAACCTAATAATTGATACCTATAGGGCCCGATGGTCACTTTCTGCCTGAGAAATCAAAACAAAGCCTGCAAAGTGGACCCTTTGCGAGATCTGGATAACTATATAATCGATTATACTTCTCCCATTAAAATTGAGAAAAGAGAAATCCCCCTCTGGGTCCAACGCCCCCGACCTATTGAGAACCATTAAGCAATAAGACTGCAACAACTCGAACATACACAACCCTGCCTCATTGCCCTCTAAGTCCCTTGATCTCCTATTCATCACCCAGTCAAACCCATCTGTGGACCAGTTGGATTCTGAGTCACAAAAAGCACCCAACCTAACATTCCAGTCCCCGGCCACTACCAGGAGAGCATCAGGGAATCGTTCCTCCAAATCGTCAAGTAGGTAACCCAGCAAATTCCAAACATCCACTTTATAATACCTAGACATAGTGGGCGGAATATAAAGATTAACAAGAAGCAAGGGAGGATTACCTGGTGAAATCCACAGGCCTACAAAAAAAATTCCCACATACATGGGGAATAATTCTAAAGGAGCCTTCCAAAGACTCAGAAATGAAAAAAGCAAGACCCCCTGAGCATCTCCCCCTAGAGCTGTCCTTAATTCCTGGCAAAAAAATACCCCTGGAAGCCCTGGACCAGAAACACCTCATTCAATCTCAGCCATGTTTCCTGAAACAGGATCAGGTCAAAGCCTTTAAGAAAGGAAATAAAATCAGGGTCTGGTCCCTTGGAATTACATCCAGAAATATTCCAGGAAAGTAATTTTAGGGGTCTGCCCTGACAGGGAGTCATAAAAAAAGAATTAGACTCAAGTTTCACCCCAGGAGTGGGACAAGAAATATCACTCAGGTACTGGTTAGACACATCCCTAGGCTCAGTAGAAAAATCAAGCCCACTTCCCCCTACACTACCCCTACCGGGTAGACCCCTGTGTCAAAGTGGAAAGGGCTGAACCAGGGGATTACTCAAGGAAGTAGGGGAAACACGTGGAAAATAATCAAGCAAAGTCGCTTGCAACAGGGAGTGTTTACTGCTGGTTAACTGACTCTGCCATAACGCGTTCTCCACTATAGGCAAAGATGCTGCAAGCCGGGAAGAATCTAGGGTGTGGTGCCGCAATCTGGTAATGGCCTTTTCTGGGCTGGGAAACTCTCTACTATCCTCCTCTAAACAACTCTGAGACCTTACAGCCAGGGTACCTATATCCAGGACCTGGCATTCTACAAAAGATATATCCAAGGAAACCCTTGGCCTAGGACCTGAATGACAAGCAACAAATTGACCCTCTGCTGTAGTATTCTGCTCCTTAGAATGCAAATCAAAAGGATCTAGATTAGCTGAAACCAAATCCTGCTGTGGGGCAGATTGCAAAGCAGCAGAAAAATAAGTAGAGGGATGCAGAGTCGGGCTTAACCCTGCTCTGTTAGAGTCAGCTAATGGAAGAGATTCAACCAGCCCAGGAGGCGAATGACGCCTCCCAACATCAGTGAGTCCCAGAGCATCGGTTGTCCCAAAAGAAACGGCCGGAGGCTTAGAGTGCTCACAGGATAGCATTACGTTGACAAAGGCCTGACCAACTAAGCTTGAAGGGGCATTGATGTCCATTGCCTCTTCACACTGGGCCTTGGGAGATACTGATATCAGTGGTATAGTTGTCCCAAGTGGCCTAGACCCCAAGGTTACACAATTGGGAGAGGACAGCATAACAGGCGACCCTGTAACCTCTGTTCCCCTCTTCTCGAGCAGCTGCCGATAACTAAAAACCCTGTCTATTGATATGCCCTTGGATAGTAGGTATTTGCATGCCAGAAACAATTTGAAGACCCATTGATTGGACTGGAAAAAAACTCTAAGGCACACACCCTTTCTGGTATGACGCAAAATATGCACAGAGTCAATATCAATATAGTGTCTCTACTACAGGCAAACAGACACGCCAAATGGTTAGACACATCATCGGGGATTCCCAGCGAGGGAAAATACCCAAAGATAATGGTTTGGCCCTAAGCCAAATAGCCTCTCTCCTCAGGTGTAGAACCCTAAGTCTTTTAGGAACAGGCACAGAACAAGCATTGTCCCAAATAAAAGACCTCTTATTATGGGGCTGCAAGGGGATGTCTGGTAAACCAGCCTGGGAATTTATGATATCCCTATGCAATCCCCCACCCTCCTGAATGGAGTCCAACTTAACTAAAAGATCATTCAAGTTAGACCTTATTCATAGTAAGGAATCGCTCATGTCTGACACATAACCAAACAGTAGAGAAATAGTTTTGGCAATAAGATGACACTGGGCACGAGGAGAATTGCCCATTGATAAATCATCCCGCAACCTTGCCGCCTACACAGAGCTAGGGGCGTGCCCCTCCTGACTGTCCCCAATAGGAAGATGCGGGGATAAGAGGGGTCGGGAAACAGATCTCCTCCGTCTCCCAGCCTCTTCAGTAGACGGACTCATCCTCAAGCAGACTGGAGAACCTACTGCAGGGGAACTGTCCAATGCCACATCTAACTTTGGGAGCTTCTGACTAGGCGACTTCAAAAGCACTGGAGAGTCACAAGGGTGATGTCTTTTCTTATGCATGCTACCAAAAGCACACCTAGCCAGCAGACAACCCCCAAAAGTAATTCAAGCAACTACGGCCTTGCACGGCCGGTGCCTAAGAGGGCATGCACAAGGGCGCGCCCTTGCTCGCACAGCCCTTAGGCATGCATGCCGGAGGCCATGCGCAGCTTAAAGTTCTGCGGAGGGGGCACAGTTCACCAGAAGCCAATCAGCAGCACGCTCCTCCAGAAGCTCCCTTAATTAGGCTCAGCTGTTCAAGTCTGTTCACCCTTCTCTCACTCATGGCTGCCTAGTGCACAGGCACTAGGCAGCACAACTCCGGCGGTACCTGCCCGTAAAATAGCTCTCCCCACACTGGCCCCTCACAGGTCCCACTGCCCACCAATGAGTGTCCTCAGCGAGCGGGTGTTCTCCATGGCGGGGGACATTTGCTCGCCGCACCACCTGAGACTGGGGGCCAAGCTGGTGGAGCAGTTGCTTTTTATAAAGGTGAACCTTCCGCTGCTGGGATTCCCCAAGCTGCCCCTGGACATGAATTGATGGTGCAGTGGCACATGCCATCCCAAGCCAGGGGCAGTCTTGGGATGGGGCTCTTCCTCAATCTGGGCTGCTGCTACTGAGGTGCTGTCCCTCCCTCCTAATGCCCGGTGCCCACCCTACCTCTCTCTCTGAATAGATGACCTCAGCCGGCCTATCTATCTGACCTCATGATGCAGGGTGGCATTGGGAAGCTCTGTTTAGACGATCTTGGCCCACCTATCTGACTGGCTCTCTCTCGCTGCACAGTCTCTGAGTGCCCTGCCAAGGTCCCAGCCTGCCTTCCATACTGCCTCTCATGCCATGCTGCCTGTCTACCCGCCCAGGTGGCCAAGATCAAAGCCTGCCTCCATCTGCCTTCCCATGCTCATGCCACGCTGCCTGTCTGTCCGCCCACCCGCCCACGTGGCCAAGGTCAAACCCTGCTTCAGTCTGCCTTCTGCTCATGCCAAAGTGCCTGTCTGCCCACCCAGGTTGTCAACCTCGAACCCTGCCTCAGCCTGCCTACCTCTCCTTTTATTCTTTGTTGTTTATTCACTGTACAGGCCTCAAGCCATGACAGTATGCGACACAATACATGAGCCAGCACAATATTTCACGATAAGTTAAAATAGTATGATATCATGACAACCAATGAATCATATTATCTGGTCACCATGATACATTAAACATTTAAATAAATCAACACAAAATAAAATTAAAATATAAAGATATAAATGATAAATGATAATTAGGACTCAAACCTGGACAAGCACTATGCATATACCAGCCCAGGATTCCTAAACAGAATTAAGTTTAAACTTAGGTTATTAACCTTATTTATAAACCATGATGATATATACTTGTACTTTCTGGGTAGTTATTAGGATCCCTCCGACCCCCTACTTGTATCCCATTTTCAAAAAACCAAAAGCTTGAATAGCAGCCACCCCTACCATACATGACCGCCACAGAGCACTACCAGCGTCCGCTCCAGAGGATGAGCTTAACCCTTATTCAGTTGGCACCATATCATACTGGCCATAGCATCATTAACAGAGATTATCCTTATTAATTTTTAACATAAAGTGCACGAATTCTCACAGCCCTTTTAGCAAAAACTGCCATATGGTGGGATCTAATTGTACTATGATCTCCTAAAAGGAAGATCACATTCTGGATCTGGGGGTATTGCAGATTTAGGCAAATTTTTGAAAACAGCTGATGCCTAGGTGTGGCATACAATGGACAAAAAAATAAATAATGCAATAAAAATCTTCAACCCCGAGCTGGCAAGGGCAGATTCATTCTGACACCGGAATGCCCTTATAGCAACCATCAAGAACGGCTAATTCCATTGTTTGAAACCTAAGACTGGTAAAGGCTTTTCTTAATGAAACATCTGAGACAGACTCCAGATATTGAGCCCCTCCAGATATTGAGGTACTTATATATAGGGAGAAATCAGGGAGGAAGAGGCGATCATTCTTGTGTTCTGTCCATCAATATCAAATATACGTTACTGCACCATATGCCTGGCCGCTGACTCTATAAATTGGAGTAGAAAGTCTGGGGAAAACCCCAAATGGGGCAATTTCCCTTTAACTCTTTTCCACCAGGGGTCTGCATAATTCATATTTAGATGTTTTTCTCGTAAACACAGGCCCAATAAGGAAGAATCTGCATAATATGCAATTTTCAGCCAATATAGTATCAGAAGAAGATCAAGTTTAGCCATTAAGGATACCCTCCCTATTTCGAGATTTAATATAGATGGTGAAGTAGAAGGGTGGGGGGGCACCCAACAGGGCCCTTAAAAATGATTGACCACTGGCTCAACCTTGGCCCATATCTGTGCCCCATATGACATTTTAGCCATAAGCTTTGCATTGAAAATTTTCAAAGCCAATCCAATATGGCACCCACCATTAGAATAGAAAAATATCAGGAGGGGTAGCAACTCCCTCCGAGTAGCCTGTTTCATATCAGTAACATGCAATCACCATGAACCAGTATGGAGAAACTTAATTCCCAAATATTTAAATGTAGCGACTTGTTCTAATCTATTCTCTCCTATAAACCATACCCTAGGTCGAAACCGTGGTGCAAAAACCACTACTTTAGTTTAAGAGAAATTAATTTTTAAATCCAATTTAATTCAAAGTTGCCAAAAATCATTTAACAGCTGAGTAAGACCTAATTGTGAAATAGACAGAAGAACCGTATCATCAGCATACATAAGAAGGGAGATCGTCCTATTGATGACCTTGGGGGCAGTATCTAAACCAGTATCTCTCAGAGCTATTATTAGCTGATTAACATAAAGATTAAATAAAATAGGTGCTAACAGGCAGCCCTGCCTTACCCCTCTTGTTGTGGGGATTGAATCTGATAAGAGACCGGCATTATTAACTCGGACTCTTAATGAGGTATTTGTATAAAGAGACTGCATCAATACCAATAGCCATCCATCCATGCCCAAAGCTGCAAGCTCTCCCCAAAGTTTCCCCCTACTGATGAGATCAAAAGCCCACGAAAAATCAACAAATGTTGCAAACAATTTTATCCCTTGTTTCAAGTATTTACTAACCAAATGGTCTAGGACAAAACTATGGTAAATAGTACTACGTTTCCACATAAAACCTGCCTGTTCCTCTGCGATAGTGCACTTATCTTTAATCCAGCCCATAAGGCGATTCAATAATAGCCTAGAATATATTTTGGAGACTATGCACAAAAGGCTGATTAGGCGATAGTTTGCTGGATCTCCCCTGGCACCCTTTTTGTAGATCGGAACTACAATACTTTGTTTCCATTCACCTGGTATCATAGCCGATGAATTTATTAAGGTGAATAGTCGTGCCAGGGCTCCTGCCCACCAATTAGGGAGTAATCTAAACACTTCTGCTACCACAAAATCAGAGCCCGGAGCTTTCCCACCCTTCAAGGACAGGATTGCATCCACAACTTCTGTTTGGGAAACTAGATCCCAATATGGGAGTTCCCTCTCACCTGACCGACACAGGACAACCTTTCTCCATACTATTAAATAGGGCTGAAAAACGTCTAACCCAACTGTCTGATGTAACTTTGGGCTCCTGGTAGACTGAACCATATGCCCAAGACCTATTAATCATCTTCCAGAAAGTCCTATCATCATTTCTATTTAATGCATCTTGCACTTGTCTAAAGGCCAACTTCTTGGTCTCTAACATCGCCTTATAATCTTTAAGCTGTTTCCAAAAGGATTTTAGTAGAGCTTCACCCGGTTTAATCTTTATTTTACATGCCATAGCTCACAGTTGCCTCTTGGCCAATTTACATTCCTTATCCCACCATCCTCTCTGTAGCTTCAGTACTATATAATTCCTCCTAGGAGTATATGACAGAAAAGGCTGTAACTCCAACGTAAGCTGACACCAAGCATACTTGGCTTGGACAATATCCTGAGCCTGCTCCAGTTCATGTTTAAGTGCAAAGCTCTTGCTGAATGGAGAAAACGAGCCACTGCCTCATCTATCCCCTCCATCCACTTTATTCTACACCGACCCACTATCTCCATTCCATCTAGGTCTATCTGTAATACTGAGTCCCTTACCATGTTGTTACTACACAGGTCTATTTGTAACGGGAAATGATCACTATCAATCAAGGTTCCCACCCAAAAGTCACTAATATTTTATTTATTTATTTAAAATTTATATCCCACCCTTCCTGCCCAGAGGGCAGCCCAGGGCAGCGAACAACACTCAATAAAAGTTTTTAAAAACAATTTAAAACAATTTAAAATACAATACAATGTGGGGAAACCCCCACCCCACCCCTACCCCTCGGCAAAAGCCTGACAGAACAGCCAGGTCTTATTTATTTATTTCTTATTTATTTCTGAAATTTCTACCCCACCCCTCCTGCGAACAGCTCGTGTCTTACGTACACACCAAAAGAGCAGGAGAGTGGGAGCCAACCAAACCTCCTCCGGGAGTGAATTCCACAGCACAGGGGTGGCCACCAATAAATATCTAACATCGGTGACCACCCACCTCACCCAGGGAACCTCCAAAAAGGCTCCCACGGACAATCTCAAGGGTCACATGGGCACATGGGGAGTGAGGCGGTCCCACAGATAAGCAGGGCCCAGACCATGAAGAGCTTCAAAGGTTAAAACCAGCACCTTGAACCTGGCCCAGTGCTTTATAGGCAGCCAGTGTAGAGCCCGGAGCACTGGTGTCATGTGCTCCCTGCGACCCGCCCCAGTAAGGAGACGGGCCGCGGCATTCTGCACCAGCTGCAGCCTCCGGACCAGCTTCTCGGGCAGCCCCACGTAGAGCGCGTTGCAGTAATCCAGCCTCGAGGTGATGAAGGCATGGATGACAGTGGCGAGGTTGGAGTCTGAGAGTTATGGCAGAAGCCGCCGGACAAGATGTAACTGCCGAAATGCACTCCCCGCCACAGCCACAACCTGAGATTCCAGGCTGAGCCGCGAATCGAGGAGCACACCCAGACTCCGCACTTGAGAGACCATGGGAATTCGAAACCCCCCACAACAAGAGGAGATTCAACCACCCCCAGGTCCCCCAAGCCCTCGCCCACCAACATCACCTCCATCTCGTCAGGATTCAATTGCAGATGGCTCGACCTCATCCAAGCCCCCACAGCTGACAGGCACTGGGAAAATAAGGAGACTGCATGGCCTGGGTCAATGGAAAAGGAGAGGTAGAGCTGAGTGTCATCAGCATACTGGGAGAACTCACGGGGTGGTCTTGGGGGAGTGTACGTCTTCCCCCTGGGACCTCACGTGTGGAGTCCTGCAGGGTGCATACTGATGACACTGCATACCCTGAAACCCTCTCACAATCTCCCCTAACAGCTGCATATAGATGTTAAACAAGAGGGGGGACAGAATGGCACCCTGCAGGACTCCAAACATGAGGTCCCGGGGGGAAGACGTACACTTCCCCAAGACCACCCCGTGAGTTCTCCCAGCCAGGAACAAATGAAACTAGTTCAAGACCATTCCACCAATTCCGGCACGGTCCCACAGGCAAGTCCCCAACACCTCATGATCGACTGTGTCGAACGCAGCCAAAAGGTCTAGCAGGACCAGTAAGGTCTGACGACCCTGATCCAATGCTAGATGGAGATCATCAACCAAGCCCACCAAGGCCATCTCTGTACCATACCCGGGCCGAAACCCAGACTGGGAGGGATCAAGTAAACTGGTGTGGTCCAGATGTTCCTGGAGCTGCCGTGCCACAGCCCATTCAATAACCTTCCCTAAAAAGGGAAGGTTAGAGACCGGCCAATAATACAATGATCCAAGTACTGTGAGATAACAACATAATCTATCACACTACCTCCCCTAGGGGAAGTAAAAGTATAATTTCCTATAGAGTCGCCTTGACTATTTCCATTCATTATCTTCAACATGAAATCGGTAACAAACCCATAAAATTGAAGTCCCGCAGCATTAACTACCCTATCTCTTGAGGCCCTAGAGGAATTTACATCCACTTTCCAAACATATGAATCTTCCCGATTTCAGGGGTGCAAAAGCTCACTGATATCTGGCCCAATTTTGGCATTTAGGTCCCCCTTCAATAGTAGCCCATCATCGGGGTGGGCTATCCAATTAAATGTCAGCACTTCACGTAACCTTGACCAGAAACTTTGATCCCTAGAACACGGGGGGTTATAACAATTTATTAATAAGATGGATTTAGACAGTACTGATCCACTTAATCTTAAAATCAGTAGATTTAAGTTCAAACTTTCAATGGGTTCCACTATAATGTTTAAATATAGAGCCACAAATATCACCAGCCCTCCACTTGGATGACCCCTACTTGAGGTCTGTACAGCTGGACACACCCACTCTCCAAAACCATCCAACCCAAATGATATAACATCTTGCATAACCCAAGTCTCCTGAAGACAGATTATGCTAAAGGTTTTCAAAAAGGATATAAATTCTAGGGATGTGTGAACACGGAGGGGTTCGGTTTTCAGCCCGTTCGGGCTGAAATGGGTTCGGGGGGGTCGAACCTGTTTCAGTGGGGGGGGCAGTTTTCCCTCCCCTCTCCCCCCTCCAGGCTGCACAGGAGGACGGGGCACTGTGGAGCACCCCCCCACACCCTGCCCAGCCTCATAAAAAAATTGTTTTTAACCCCCCCCCCATCCCAGGGATCACCCTACCTGGTGGTGCTGGGACTCGGGCCCCGAGTCCGCCACCAGTGATGCTCTGGAGCACTACAGGCTGCTACTAGGCCTTCCAGGTCAAATCGGAAGACCTAGTAGCGGCCTGAAGCGCTCCAGAGCACTGCTGCTGCCGGAGACGGAGTCTGACCTACCTGGTGGTGCTGGGGCTCTGGCCCCAGGTCTGGTGGCGGCAGAAGTGGCGGCGGCAGCGAGTCCAGCAGCAGCAGCGCTCTGGAGCACCGTTGCTGCCATACCCACTGCCACCAGACCCAGGGCTGGAGACCTGGCACCACCAGGTAGGGCGATCCCTGGGGTGGAAGGGTTACAAAAATATTTTTAAAAATTTACGAGACTGGGCAGGGTGGGGGAGGTACTCCCCAGTGCCCCTTCCACCTGCGCAGCTGGGAGGGAAAACCGGGTTCCTCCCTGCCCCCACCCAAACAGGTTCGGAACCCAAACTTTGTTTGGCCGGTTCTGACAGGGGGCGGTTCGAATTCGAGGTGTTCGTGAACAGGCCCAACACCCCAAGTTCAGGTAGAACTAAGTTCTGAACCTCATTCGCACATCCCTAATAAATTCTATATTGGCCTGTTTAGCGGCCGATCCAGCTATGTTCCAAGAGAGGGTTGTCAGCTGTCCCATCTGGGGGAGACCCACGAATCATGCTGCAGTTGTCAATACGCCACTGCCCTCAGTCCGTTCCATCCCAGTTTCCTCTGCGGGAGGTAGTGACTCCTCAACTGAGACATCTTGGAAGATTTCCAAAAGGGACATGCTTGAGCAGGTTGAACTTTCAGATAGATCATCCTGTACTATCAGTTTTTGAACTCCCTGAATCTGTGTTCTCTAGATTCTATAAATCCCCAATGCACTCCTCTCTCTCCCCTTCTGTCCACTCATGCTTCATCAACTGTCTCGCTGACATCTCCGCCTGGATGTCCCAATGCCAACTCAAGCTCAACATGGCCAAGACTGAACTCCTTATTTTTCCTCCCTCCTCTTCCTCTCCCGCTTCCCTGTCCATCCGCATCGATGGAGTCACCATCCATCCTGTTCCCCAAGCCCGTAGCTTGGGCTTAATCTTTCCTTTAAGCCTTACATTGACTCTGTTGCCAAGTCCTGCCACTTCGCCCACCATAACATCGCTCAAATTCGCCCCTTTCTCTCTATCTCCTCTGCCAAAACCCTTGTTCATGCCATGGTCATTTCTCGCCTCGACTACTGCAACCTTCTCCTTGCTGGCCTCTCTTGCTCTCACCTGTTCCCCCTTATCGCCATCCAAAACTCCGCTGCCAAGGTCATCCACTCAGCCTGTTGCTTTGACCACTTGCAGCCTCTCCTCTCCTCTCTCCACTGGCTCCCCCTTCCTGAACGCATCCAGTTTAAACTCCTGGTATTCACCTATAAAACACTTCACAGCCAAGCTCCCCCCTATCTCTCAGCCCTAATCTCCTTACACACTCCTGCACGTGCCCTCCTCTGTCCCCTCCCTCACTCTCCCTCATCTCCCATGCTCCCCTAACCGCCTTCGTCCCTTCTCCCTCACTGCCCCCCATGCCTGGAACTCCCTCCCTACCCACATCTGCCTCGCCTCCTCCCTCCGCACCTTCAAATCCCTCCTCAAGACCCACCTCTTCCATGTCGCCTTTCCCAATGCCTGCTAGTTGTTGTCCCCCAAATACTTATGGTCTGTCCTCCTCTGCAGACTCCTGCCTAACTGTAAGCAAGCCAAGCACGCACACCTGAGACTTCGCAGCCACTTGCATGTTTGTTTGCTTCTCCCTTGTCTTCCCTTTGTCCCCTCTCCTTATCGCCCCCTCCTTGTCTTTTTCGATTGTAAACCGTAGGCAGGGACCGCATCTTTATCTTTGTTCTGTAAAGCATCAGGTACACGGCTGGTGCTATACAAATGTTTATAATAATAATAATAATAATTTTTAGGGTTCTCCCGACTTACATCCTGAGGCTGGGAGTTCATCTGTGCTGCGGGATGTAAGACACTGATCTCTTGGTTCTCATTCTGATTGCAAAACTTTGAAATCTGATTATGGAGACTAGCCATCTGATGCGAAATCTCATTTTGACTATCAAGTAGTAATACGATATGATGCCAGGATGCAGACAGGGGGGAACCCATTAACTCTCCTTGTTTTATTCATGTCACCAGCCACGATTCACTCTAGCAAGCGTCCCCCGATCTGAGTGCTACATTGCTGCCCATCTTGGGTATCCATCACTTCCATAGTCTCTATATCAGCTGATTCCTTATTTATCTGTTTCACCATTTCTACCTCTGGATGCCCTGCATTTGCTACCAAAATAGGGTTTGGGGCTGAAATAGAAGTTTTCTCCTTGGATCTAGCTTTTGGTTTAATCCTCTACTGTTTTTCCTTGATCTTATTATAAACAAAGGAGGGGAAAATAGACCTATTTGTTAAACTGTCTACTTTATCCATGATAGACGACACCAATGTATGGGAGTCAAGATGTAACAACACTCCTCTATGCCCTTTGGTCTGAGATAAAAGATCAACCCTTCGAATGTTTTTACTAGTAATTTTCATTTTTGTAAGTACCCTAAGATGTTCTGCAGCCTCTAAGGACGAGGAACAGAAAGGTAAATTACTCTGGGCTGTGAGAAAAATAGTTAAGGCCAACTTCCCCTTTGCTAGTCTATAGGCAGCATCATTCATTTGTCCATATTGTATTGGCTCTTGAAATAATATATCCTTCTCAAGCCATAAAGGTTGGACATAAAGGCAGTTGTGCTGCACTAGTAACAACCAGATCCTCCCTTGGAGGATGAATAGCTCCACTTGAGGTTTGTTTAACAGAATGGCTAACAGGCCTAATTTCTACTTCATTCCTATTATTTACTAGATTAGCCAATTCATCCATCTTTAGACTTAACAAGTTCAGTTGGGAAAATATCAATTTAACTGTCCTAGCAGTTATGGACATATGTTCTGCCAAAGCCAGTACAGAGATATCTGGTTGCTGGAGATTATCAACCCTCCCTAAACCCATAACAGCCCCCTGGACCCTTTCTAAAGTAAGACTCAATTTTCCTTTGTTTCAATGGAGGTGATGCCAAAGCAGCCACCAGTCTAGATCTTTTTATAACCATGATCCAGAAACTAGAGTTCTGGGAGAAAAAAGAAATAAAGGGGGGAAAAAAGACACCACAAAGATGGCAACTACAGATCAAATCAAGGGGAGGTAAAAGACAGCCTGTATTAGTCTCTTTCAAGCAATTTGCTAGATAGTCCTGGCAGAGGTTTCATTGCAGAAACTACTTGCCAAGTCTCCACGTGGTAAGTGCCACTGGAGTGACTGTGGGGAAAGAGAATCCTAAAAGGAAGGCTTCTCTGGGCCCAAATACCATGAATGGCCTAAGTGGAAGGCCAATCTCATCCCCTGCCTTGATATACAGTAACAAAGTCACAGGTCTCACTCCAGTCAAATGGCAAGAACCCCTTTAGCAGAATCCCAGAAGACATAGGCCGCTGAAATCATTCCAATTCTCCTTGCCGAAGTAGCAGGGCACCTCCACAGGCACGTCCCCGCTAATGGCACTGCCAATGGGTCTTCGCCCTTTGGCGGCGCCCTCTGGGCAGCCCCTTCCAAATATAAGTACTTGTAGGACGAGTAGCAACCATACACAGCTGAAGGGCATCCTCTAGTCAGGCAGCTGCTGCTTATGCAACCAAGCTCCCCCAGCACCAAGCTCCCACCTGCCTACCTCTCATGCCAAGGTGCCTCTCTGCCTGACCTGGCAACCCTGGGTGATGTGCCCCAATGGCCTGGAAATACCGCTGCTGCTGTCTGCTGATCCATGGGTGCTCTGCCGTGGCAAATCCAAATGTGCCCATGTAATCCTGCTGCTGCCGTCTGCTGCTGTATGGGAGCTCTTTCCTGGCAAATCTTATGGTCCTGGCTCCATGGGTGCTGTGCACAGGCAAATCCCCTCCCAGCTCCTGACCTCCATTGTTCCCACTGTTGCCCCTTCCCTAATGCACATCATCGACCTCTCCTCTCTAGTGGCTCCTTCCCATCCACCTTCAAGCACGCCAATATCTCTCCTGTCCTTAAAAAGTCCACTCTTGACCCCTCTGACCCTTCTAGCTACTGTCCTGTTTCAATCCTTCCTTTTGCTTCCAAGCTTCTTGAATGTGTTGTCTACTCTCGCTGCCTTGACTTCCTCTCCGCCAACTCCTCCCTTGAGCCCCTCCAATCTGGCTTCCGCCCACTTCACTCTACTGAAACTGCTCTCGCTAAGATCACAAAGATCTTCTTGTGGCTAAATCTAACCGCCTCTATTCCATTCTTGTCCTCCTTGACCTCTCTGCTGCCTTCGATACTGTTGACTACTCACTCTTGCTGGATTCACTTCACTCCCTTAGCTCTGTTCTCAACTGGTTCTCCTCCTACCTCTCTGACCGCTCCTTCAATGTGTCTCTTGCCAACTCCACCTCCTCCTCCCTTCCACTCTCGGTTGGTGTTCCTCAAGGCTCTGTTCTTGGCCCTCTCCTCTTCTCTATCTATACCCTGTCCCTATGCAAACTCATTGCCTCCCATGGCTTCCAATATCACCTCTATGCTGATGACACTCAATTCTATCTCTCTACTCCCTCTCTTTCTCCATCTATTCAAGCTCGCCTCACCAGCTGTCTCTCTGACATCTTTACCTGGATGTCTCAACATCAACTCAAACTCAACATGGCTAAAACTGAACTTCTTATCTTCCCCCCTCAACCGTCCTCTCCCTCTTCCATGTCGATCCTCATCGATGGAGTCACCTTCCTTCCTGTTCCCCAAGCCCATAGCTTAGGCTTCATCCCTTTCTTTTAAAACCTACATTGACTCTGTTGCCAAATCCTGTCACTTTTTCCTCCATAACATTGCTAAGATCCGTCCTTTTCTCTCTGTCTCCTCTCCCAAAACCCTTGTTCATGCCCTGGTCATCTCTCACATCGATTACTGTAACCTCCTTCTCACTGGCCTTCCTCACTCTCACCTTTCTCCCCTTATCTCCATCCAAAACTCTGCTGCCAGGGTCATCCACCTCATCTGTTGCTTCGACCACATGCAGCCCCTCCTCTCCTCTCTTCACTGACTCCCCCTTCCTGAACGAATCCTGCACAAGCTCCTAGTCGTCAGTTATAAAGCTCTTCACAACCTTGCTCTCCCCACCTCTCTGTGCTAATTTTCTTCCATACTCCAGTCCGTGAACTCCGCTCCTCCTCTGTCCCCTCTCTCGCCCTCCCCTGCTCCCCTAACCGCCTTTGTCCCTTCTCCTTAGCTGTCCCCCATGCCTGGAACTCCCTCCCTGCCCACATCTGCCTAACCCCCTCCCTTTGTACCTTCAAATCCTTCCTCGGAACCCACCTCTTCCGCTCTGCCCTCCCCGACTTCTTGCTACCCTCACCTAACTCCTGCTGATACCCTCCATCCAGTACAGTCTGTTACCTGAGGTCTGTGTACTCATATCCTCACCACATGGACCAACCAAATCAAATTTTATTAGGCAAGGCTTCCACCATATGCCAACAAACAACAGAGAAAGACAAAACAAAATAAAAACATAAAACAAATAACAATCGCCTTAGGGATACATCAGATAATTATAAAGGATAAAATCAACTAACCAACAGCAAGCCCCTAACCATTACCACATTAGCAGTGTATTCATAACCCCTTAGAATGGATTAGCAGGGATCCAACCTCATTCGGCTAGCTGCAGTATCCCTAAGTTGCGAAAAATATAAATACATCAGATAATCGCAACGTCAAAGCTAAAAGTATTCAACATATACCATTAAAAGAAAGAACATAATGAACAATTAAATGGAATATAGATACCTTAAATTAACCACAATACAAATGCAGAACATTCATCATATGGTTTAAACAAAATGGATGGGGCCCAGGTGCCGAGGTACCAACAAAACAATTCTAGCTGTACCCCGAGGAGAAAGCCACCTGAACTAACCTCTAGGGATCATAAAGTAAAAACTAAGACTGACATGAACCAACCAGCCATCATTCTCGATGCAACCAAGCCAAGCGCATGCACGGACCTCGCATCCTCGTGAATGTTACACTCCTTGTCTCTCCCTCTGTTCCCTCCCCCCCCCTTCCCCGTGTCTCAGATTGTAAGCCCTAGGGCAGGGATTATGTCTGTTCAATTACTTTGTAAAGCGCCATGTACATTGCTGTCGCTAAATAAACGTTTGAGAAGAAGAAGAAGAAGAATTCTGGGGCCTACATTACATTCAAGGGGAGCCATCATTCCATGGCATCAAGAAACAGCCAGCCACTCCAGCCCCAGGACCCACCCTCAGAGTTCTGGGGACTATGTTACAGGCAGGGACGACTGTCCATCCATGTCATCCAGAAGCAATAGGGGTTCTGCTGCTGCTCAGTCTGCTGCTGGTGCTGCAGGTGCTGCTACTACTAGGGCGAGGGGCAGGGATAGACCCCACTGGCTGAAAGGGGTGACTGCTCCCACTCCCACCATCCCCAGGGGCCTCCTGCTGCTGCTTCCGCACAGTCTCCAGAGCCCTCTCTGTCTGCTGGACCCTCTCCACCAGGTCACCCTTCCAGTGGCCATAGAGGGGTGTCTGGCGTGCCACGCTGCCCTTGACCCTGGGGTCCAGCATGGTTGGGAACACATATTCTTCCTGCTGCAGGAGTTCATCAAACCGCGCCTTCAGCCCTGCCTTCAGCTGCCGCACCAGGGCAACCGCCTCAGCCACACGCTTCTTGCCCTGAGGGCCACAATGCTGCCCCTGGAGAATCTCATCCAGCCTCCTGAGGAGACTCTGGACCAGAGGGGTCACCTGGCTGATGGTGGCCGTGGAGGAGCTGATGGTCTCTGTCACAGCCAGGAACGGTCTCAGAATAAAGACAGTGTGAGCCAGGATCAACCATTCTGCCCCATTGTACCCTGGAGGTGCCCCACTGTCCGTCACCAGTTGAACCTGATACAAGGCGGCTTTCTGCTTGAGAAGCCACTCGAGCATCAGGAACATGGAATTCCACCTGGTGTACACATCCTGCACCAGCTGGTGCACTGGGGAGCCTTGCTCTGCCTGCTTCACCCGGAGGAGGTCACTGCCCTTCACGCTCCAGTTAAAGAAACCAGCCAGCTTCCTCCCCCGCTCAATCAGGGAGCTAAGGGTGCCTGCCCCAATCCCCTTCTCCCCCAAGCCCAAAGCATCCCTGACCACCAGGTGAAGGGTGTGTGTGGCTCAAGGGATGCTGGTGAAGCCCCCCTCATGGACTGCCCTCAAGATGTTGGCTGCGTTGTCCGTCACCACACATCCCTTGGTAAAGGGCGCACCTGGCATGACCCACTCCCTCACCATGGCAGTCAGGGCTGCCTTGATGTTCCAAGAAGTGTGAGGGCCGTGGTGTCCATGACTTCTGCCTGAAGCAGGGCCCACCTATACCCTGCTTTGGGATCCCTCCTGCCACTGCCAAATGCTGCCTCTGGGTCCTGCCACCAGTGTGCCGTCACTGCCAGGTAGGCATGCTGCACGTTCCTACTCGACCACAGGTCTGTGGTGAAGTGGATAGTGGCATCCCCAACCCCTGCCAGCTGCTCCCTCACCCACTCATCTAAAGCCCGGTACAAGGCTGGTACCACCTGCCAACTAAGGGTGGTGTGCGAGGGCAGCTTAAACTGGGGGGCCAGGAAGCCGATCAGGCACCTAAACCCCATGTCCCCGACCACTGAGAAGGGCTTCCCATCAAGCGCAATCATTTTCCCCAACATGCGCATGGCTTTCACTTGAAAGCCACGCTGCCCTCCACGTCCTGCAGCTGCTGATGGACTTGGCAACTGCCCCCACCCCAGCTCCTCCATGGTGCACTGACGCTTCTGGGCCTCAACTGGCTGCTGCTGCTGCACCACTGACAGCACTGATGGGAGGGGCAGAACATGGTGGTGACACAGCTGTTGGAGGGTTGTGTGGCCGGCCCTGTCCAAAGTGGTCAAGGGTCTATTGTCCTGCCCACCAACAAGTGTCCCCAGCAAGGGTGTTCTCCATGGTGGGGAACATTTGCTCACCGCACCACCTGAGACTGGGTGCCAAGTTGGTGGAGAAGTTGTTTTTCATCAAGGTCAACCTTCCGCTGCTGGGATTCCCCTAGCTGCCCCTGGACATGGATTGATGGTGCAGTGGCACATGCCATCCCATGGCAGGCGCAGTCTTGGGACGGGGCTCCTCCTCCATCTGGGCTGCTGCTGCTGAGGTGCTGTCCCTCCCAATTCCCGGCACCCGTCCTGCCCCCCCCCCTCTCTGACTAGATGGCCTCGGCCGGTCTATCTGACTGACTTCATGATGCAGGGTGGCATTGGGAAGCTGAAAGCCTGCCAGCCGACCTCTAGCTAGATGATCTCGGCCCAGCTATCTGACTCTCTCTCTCTCTCTCTCTCTCTCTCTGCACAGTCTCTGAGTGCCCTGCCAAGGTCCCAGCCAGCCTTCCCTACTGCCTCTCATGCCGCACTGCCCCGTGGTTGCCAACCTCGAACCCTGTCTCAGCCTGCCTTCCGTTGCTCATGCCATGCTGCCTGTCTGCTGCTGCTGCCACTACTGCACCATGGGTTCTGCTACTAGGTAATCCAATGTCTGCCACTGCTTCACCGATGCCTGGCAGCCTGCAATGCCCGGCCAAGTAGGGGTGCCAGGCCAGCCACCAAGCCCCAAGTCTTCCTGGTCTCTGCTGCTGCTGCTGTTGCTGCTCTGCTGGTGGTGGTGGTGGTGGTGGATCTCAGATGGCCAGCCATGGTACCACAGGCACCCCCGGGGGCCAAGTGCCGAGCCTGCCTGCCCAGGCAAGCTGGGGTGCCAAGCACCAAGCCTTCCCAGTCTCTGCTGCTGCTGTGTCTCCGACAGCCTGCCATTCCCCCGCGGGCACCCCTGGAGCACCTCAAGCCTCTGTCACGGCCGAACTTTCCAAATATTCGGGGGGGTCTGAACTCCATGGGACTGAGCCCATGAACCCAAACTAAGTTTTTGGGCCAAACATCTGAACCCTGTTCTGTTCGCACATCCCTAGCCAGCTGAGGGTACAAGTGGCCAACAAGAAAGCAGACAGCCTCAAGTTTCACAAGGGGCTCATCTGGGCTGATTCTGAATTAGTAATGCTGCTCAACTTGTGGAAGGAGCTGCTGAATCAGAACTAGGCCACTTTTAGTCATGCGCTGCGCATGCATGGCGTGAAATCATACCACATGTAAAAATCCCGTGGGCAGGGTTTAGACACAACATCTCACGCATTATCCATGCGTTTATTATTATTATTTATTATTATTAACAAACATTTATATAGCGCCAGCAGTGTACATGGCACTTTACAAAGTAATAAAATAGACACGGTCCCTGCCCCTAGGGCTTACAATCTGAG
>QEPC01001198.1:121660-148206 GCA_003113815.1 Sphenodon punctatus
GCATCCGCTTGAATGTTTGTTTGTCTTCTCCCCTGTCTCTCCCACTGTCCCCTCTCCCTGTCTTCCCCCCTTTGTCTTTTAGATTGTAAGCCACCGGCAGGGACCGCATCTAATTCTATGTTCTGTACAGCACCAGGTCACATGACTGGCACTATATAAATGTTTATTATAATAATAATGTGTGCCCTCACCAAAAAAAACAGTGCTGCCTGCCTGCCCCAGCCAATTTCCTAATCCTGGATCCAGCACGCAGGTGCACAATCGCCTGGGCATTTGCAATCAGCATCCTGGTGCTGTTTAAAAATTGAGCCCATAGGGATCAATGAAAGCTTGCCCCTTGGTGGCTGTAATGGGAAACTGCAGTTTCCCATTATACGTGCTTGGACAGTTCCCCCTAGCTGCCTCAGTGCATTCCTGTTATGTTTGTCCCTTATGGAACTCCATCTGCAGCTTGATCCAGTCCCTGCTCCAGGCTGGGGGGGGGGGCTGGCTAGGAGAGAGTGAGCTGCTCAGAGAGTCAGCTGAGCTCATCTCACTGTCCCAGCTCAGTCAGCTCATCACAGGCAGTTAAGCTGACAAATGTAAACAAGGAAGACCCCTCCTTCCTGAAAATGAGCAGCGACAGCTGCTGGGGGCTCCGACAAGAGTTCTTGTGACCCACGGAGGGTCAAAGTGGGCGTGCAAACAGCACTATGACTCAGTTCAATGCACTGACTGCAGGTAAGGCTGCGTATGCAGGGGGCGCAGGGAAGAGGGCGAAGGAGGGGCATTGCCCGACGCCCTTGAGTGTGCACCACACCTGGGTGAGGGGCACAAGGTCAGAACAGGGAAGACCAGTAAGGAGGAAGTTACAGTAGTCAAGACAAGAGAGGAGTTGAGCTTGAACTAGGGTTTTTGCAGTGGCAACAGTAAGGCAGGGCCAGATTTTAGCAATATTATACAGGGCAAAGCAGCAGGATTTGGCAGTTGCCTGGATCTGAGGCATAAAGGAAAGGGAGGAGTCAAAAATTAATCCCTATCTACACATCTGAGGGACTGGCTGGATGGTGACACCCTCAATGGAAATGGAGGGAAGTAAGAGGGGAACGTTCTGGGGAGAAAATGAGGAGTTTGTTCTTGGCCATATTAAGCTTGAGTTGGCGGTGAGATGTCCAAGCAGAGATGTCAGAGAGACAGTCAGCGATACAAGACTGGATGGAGCAGGAGAGCACAGGAGTGGAGAGAGTTGTGTGTCATCAGCATACAAGTAGTACTAGAAGTCATGAGATTCAATGAGTTTACCCAGAGAGTGTAAAGAGAGAAGAGGACAGAGCCTTGGGGAACTCCCACAGAGAGGGGAGGTGATGTAGAGGAAGTACCAACAAGAGAAACATTGAAGGAGTGGTTTGAGAGATACTAAGTGAACCAGCCAAGAACAGAGTCCCAGAAACCAAGGGAGTGTAGTGAATCCAGGAGGTGTCCATGGTCGACAGTGTCAAAGGTGGCAGAGAGATCAAGGAAGACAAGAATGGAGTAGAGGCCCTTAGACTTAGCTAAAAGAAGGCCATTGGTGATTTTGGCAAGGACAGTCTCAGTCAAGTGGAGAGGGCAAGAGTCCGACTGAAGGGGATCAGGAGGAATTTGAAGAGGGGAAATTAAGATAGTGCATGTAGACCACCTGCTCCATGAGTTTGAAAGTGAAGGGTAGGAGTGAAATGAGGTGATAGCTAGAAGGGTCAGGCGGGCCAAGAGTGACCTTTTTAAGGACAGGGGAGACTGTGGCATGTTTGAAAGCCAGTAGACAGGGAGAGAGTGAAGATGTGCAGCAGAGAAGGCACAGCGATGGGGGCAAATCACTATTAGGAGGCGAGAGGGGATGAGATCAAGAAGGCAGGTGGAGGGATTGGATGACGAGAGGAGGGAGGTGACCTCATCAAGAGAAGCTAGGGAAAAGGAGAAGAGAATAGAGGCAGGAGGGGGAACAGCAGGGAATGAAGTCAGGGAGGGAGAGGTTTGAAAACCAATAGCAAAGTGAAGTTTATCAATCTTGTTGTTGAAAAAGGAAACGATCCTGTGCAGAGAAAGAGGAAGGTGGGGGAGGACAGGGAGGCTTTGGAAGGGAAGTAAATGTGGAGAAGAGACAGTGGGGGTTACGGGACTGAGATCTGATTAATGTGGCGTAATAGCGGTCTTTGGCCAGGGAAAGGCCATCACTAAATGCAAGCAGAGCAAACTTAAAGTGGATGAAGTTGGCAAATGCATGAGCTCTCCGCCAGAGGTGCTTGGCAGCTGAAGAACATGATCAGAGGTGGCAGGTAGTAGGGGTGAATCAAGGACAGGGGATAATATGATTGAAAGGACAGCACAAAAGGGAAGCAAGTGAGTCAAGGGTGGAAGAAAGGGAGAAACTGAAGACAGAGACAGTAGAGTCCAGGCAGGTGGTAAAGGAGGCAGATGATAGAAGAGGGTGGAAGCAAAGTCAAGTGGATCGATGGATTGAAGGTCACAGAAAAAGCAAGAAGTTGAGGAAGTGGGAGGGGGAAGTGGGAGATACAGAATGAAGCAAGGTTATGGGTCAGAGACAGGAAGGTTGTCAAAAGGAGAGAGCCGAGAGAGAACAGTTCTTTGATACGACTAGGTCGAGGGAGTTGCCATCACGATGCATCGGGCAGCCAGTCCACGAGCGAAGGTCAAAAGAAGAGATCAGCAAGAGGAAGCAGGAAGTGGTAACGTCATAGGGGGTCTACATGGATACTGAAGTCCCCTAGAATGAGGGATGGGAATATTGTCATCAGAAAGAAAGCCAAGCATTTAAAAAAAAAAAAAAAAAATCAGATAGAGAAGAGGAGTGGGAGCCTGGAGGGTGGTAGATGACAGCAATACGGAGGTGGAGGGGGGCAGTAGAGGCGAATGCAATGGGCCTCAAAAGGGAGAGAGAGGGAGGGAGGAGTGCCAAGGGGTTGGAACTAGCAAGAAGCAGGCCAACACCACCACTGGGGCCTTGACAGCATGGCAAGTGGGTGAAGGGGAGGCCGCCAAGGGAGAGGGCAGCAGGAGTGGCAGTGTTACAGGGGGGAATTCAAGTTTCTCTAAGGGCAAGGAGCTGGAGTGAGTAGGAAAGGAAGAGATCATGGATGAACGGTGATTTCTGGATAGCAAACCAAAACCCTAGATTCCAGTCCACCACAGAACACGACACATCAGGTAATATTTGCAAAAGTGACTAAGGAGCATTAACCCAAAGCACTTGGTAAACCGCACTTAAAATTGTGTTAGCCTCAAACTTCAGATGGAGCTTCTATGGGCACAGTGCCATGAGGCTTAGAACCTTAGATACCTAGGGCGTTTATAAACGATCCCGCTTACAAGCGGGATCGCTAAACGCCGGCTTTTCTCCCCGCGCAGCCTCTGCATGCCGTGTCTGATGTCCAGACACAGCGCAGAGTGCGAGTGCGAGTGCGCATGCTTCTGCGCATGCGCACTCGCCGCGGAGCCAGAAAGTGTGGCGTAAAGCTGGCACTTCGGGAATCCACGTCGGAGGGGGCAGGCGCGCCTGCCCCCTCCAACGCGGATTAAAAAGCAGGGCAAGCAAGTAGACAAGCGGCAAGAAAGGCGGCTGATCAAAGGATCAGCCGCCTTTTTTGTCTCGTCTATAAACGCCCCTAGAGTCCATTAAAAAAAGAATGGTACTTCAGCACCTAACACAGGCATTCTTGAAGAGCTTACTACTAGGGCTGAAATGAGAGCTTGTAAATGCAAGTAATCTCATTGAAATCCTGGTTCTCAATACCAGCTCGGACAAGTTGAGAACTTCCCAGGACTTAGTAATGCGTCAATCAAGTAATTCTTATTTTACCAATAATTTGCTTACCAGAATCCCATCAGACAGTTTACCGCTTTGCCGTACAGTTCTAACTCTGACAATACTGATGTCAGTTGTCACTGCGTTCCAGTCTTCCTTTTTAGTCAACAATCCAGAGATGACAATTCTGATCAGCAGGACAACCAATTCTGTTTGCCAAGGGCCAATTCAAAGTTGCAAGGCATGGGACAGTACCCCCACAGAATAACCTGTAACCCAGAGATCCCCAAACTGTGGATCAAAATCCCAAGTAAGGCCACACCATCTATAGATGAGGTCATTATCCCAACTGCTATTTGACACACTATTGTATCTTTGTTGCCATTTGGGATCATAAGTCTGAAAATGGAGTCCCACGGGCTAAAAGCTTGGAAGCCACTACTCTAATCTCAGCTTTTTTCATTTCCTGACCATTTACCAGTTTACTGACCATTCTTCAGGTTTGTATCTCTCCGATGCTAATAGTTTACTATCTACCATTATCAATTTTTTTTTTTAAAAACCCACTTCTCCTGATATTGCCATCCTGTATGCAAACTTGCCGCCATAGGCCCTTTTCAAATGGGCTATGGAGATGGGTGTGCACCCATTCCGATGGAGGTACACCCATCTCCACCCACAGAGCAACCTGCATTGGAGCCCATTGCTCTGTGCGTGGGTGATGGGTGTAGCACGGGACCGTGCACACACACACACACACACACACACACACACCACAGCATTTCCACGGGCACCTCCACTCATCACCACACAACGAAACTGCGGGGAGATGGGTGGGGGCATCTTGTGTGAAAAGGGCCTTGGTTTCCATACTGGCCCACAAGCCAGGGAAGAAGTGCATCAGAGCCACAGCAGCTTGAGTTCCATTAGCACCCAAGCAGAAAGAGCAAACACAAAGTAGAGAAACACACTATTCTCTAACTTAACAGTGGCATGCAAAAAAACGTAATGCTTTGGGCATTTGACAGAATCGCTCATGCGGTCAAAGATTCAGCTGTAAGGTTAGTATAGAGGCCAACACAGGATCTCTGCTTCCCAGACAATATTGTTGCTCTCAGTCTCCAGGGAATGATTACTAGGGCGCAGGGCAAACCACTTAAACTAGAAGATTTTCTAGTTAATGGGCAGAAGACTAATGCTTCTGAGGGGGATTTGCCTTGGCAAATATCTTTAGCATCGGACTCTGGGGAGTTGGTGGCTACTGTGGAACCCCCAACTGCCTTAACTAGTTCCCTGATATCTCCCCATTCTCATGTCAATAAGGAACAGGGGGAAGGCACTCTTCCATTTACCTCTAAGGTCGAGACAGCCCCCTATAACCTTTTGGGGAAACAGTGCTTTCTTATAGGGGGTTTGATTCAAATGCTTTTAGCATGGCTGGAAGGAATAGATTCCCAGTTGCAAGTATTACAATTTCAACTGAGAAATATAGTAGAATCAACCAACACATATAAGGATGAAATAAGAAGAGACATGTGTGTGCGGTCAACTGGGGGGGGGTTTCTACTGCATGCCAAACTTCAATCCTCTCAGGACCGAGTCCCCCCACTTCTCCACCTTTGGAGGTTCCAGGTAGAAGCGGCCCTATATTTGTCAACAGTGGTAAGCTTAACCTGGTGCCTGAAGCTTTGGCCTTCAGGATAGTCCCTTTATCTCCTGGGAAATTCCCTATATGGAATTCCAAACACAGGATCTTGCGACATCTTTCCAATATACTGGGACATACAGTTCCCTCTCACCATGTGGCCCGTTTCTTCCATCTTCCTTCCACTAGTTATGTCCAACGTATAGTAGTTTATTTTCATTCCACGTTTATTGTGGATAGTTTATGGTCATATTCCGACCTCTTCTCCTCATGGAGGGGGTCCACATAAGTAGGGTTTATGCTAAGCCTGGTATTTCCCTGCTAGTGGTACAATCTTTTCGGACCAGCTTGGTGTTGCCTGGGCCTGCAATTCCAGGTTTTCATGCACCCCCAGCCAACCCCAATTTTATTCAGCCCCCAAAGAGAACATTCAGAAACACACACACACACACCCGGCGATTTCAATTAATTCTAGGCTCAGAGATTTAGCGCAGTCAGATTTCCAATCTGATCCATTGGATCCTATTTCCCTGCCTAGTAATATTGTTAGCCATCCATCTAATACTCAGCCCATATCTGCCTCAGTGGAGGATTTGTTTTTGGGTGAGTCGATTGCCTCTCCTGTTCCACCGGTGGCAGTCTCCCATGACCCCCCTAGGGTTCAGGTTTCCTGTTCACACTTGGTATCACCGCAACCAGAGGTGGAACCTACAAACTTTAACCCTAGAAATTCCACCCATTTAGACCAACAATCACAGCTTCGGTGTCCTATTATTTCGAACCCCCATATGATCAATTACTCCCCTATAATCCAGACAGAGTCTGCTCCCATAGGAGTCTCGATATTGGACGAGCTGAGGGCTGTGGATCCCACATGTAGGGCTGTTATACAAGACCCTGGGGGATCAGTCTAAGTCTCCTCCACCTATAACGTAACTCAGGACTTCAGATCACCTTGTGGGAGGGCTGGGCATTCTCCCATCCCAGAATCCATTACTAAGCCCTGGTATTGTCCAAGGCCGGCTATCCATTTGTTCTTGGAACATTGCATTATGGGGTAGGCATTTAGACTCACCAGATTTTATTTTGTTCCTTAAGAACTATCAAATCATTCTGGTTCAGGACACATGGGCCAAAACTCAGTTGGTATTAGAGGGCTATAAAGCTTATGATCTCCTGGCAATCTCATATAACATCAGAGGTCGGCCTTGTGGATGATTGGAATGTTTTATCTCTGAGGACTTGGCATTCAATGTGATTGAAGTTATATCTTTGCCTAAATTGGTCTTAGGCCTGGTAATTCAATGCCACTCCCTAACAGTTATTATCATCACCTCTTATATTCCACCATGCAATGCCGGCTCTTTTAGGAGAACCATGTGGTCTACATTGGAATCATTGTTGGAGGATCTTTTTAATAGATATCGTGAGCCAATGGTTATTACCACTGGCAATTTCAACGCTATATAGGTTTAAATCCCAGAAAATTTTCCCTTATATGGACACCTGAATTAGGAAAAGAGAACTATTCCATCCACCTTAACATACAATGACATTTACTGTCCCCAAGAAGCCACATTGAAGCTATTACGGGTTTATTACAGTGCAGTTCTGCTTCATTGCAATAAATCAACTGCAGCCCAGCATGAGTGCTCTAAAGAACACAGAAATAGAACAGGAAGTGCCATCATCAATGAAGATTACCATTAAATTAGCTTTCTAGTAGCACTATGATGTACTAGGGGATTTCCAAGCAGAAGAGCAGGCAGCCTAAATTTTAAAATAGATGGGAGTGGGTGGGAGAAGAAAGGCCTACAACATACAAACAAGATGGTCAGGTTCCTGAAACAAGATATTACCACAAAAATGTTTGGAAAATAGTAGATGGCCTGATTTAAACTAGTGAATCATTCTGATGTGGGACGGATGTGTCAATACGTAGGTGTAAAACTTTGTAGAAGAGGGGCTGAACTCCCCTCCTCCCCTTTCCTTTTTTCGCTGCCTCCTTCCCCAAAAAATAAAATAAAATAAAATAAACACATCTGTAAAACTACTAAATTTTAAACACATTTTAGAAAATTTAAATTTAAAAACGCAGAACATTATATTCCTGTATGCTAGTATATATAAACTTTATTCGGCTAGCTTTTGCCATAGCCATACCCACAAACATATATATACAAAAATATAATATAATAATAATAATATAATATAACAACAACATATCAATATACAAATGAGTAATATGCAACTAAAACCATAAAATAGAATAAAATAAAATAAAATAATCAAATAATAACATCACAAAATACATCCATGATAATATGCCACAGCATCATTTATCACTGCATAGATATATCACAAAAGAGCCAGTCCAGAGCCAGAAAAATTTACCTTACTCTTCTGGGGGGGACCTCAACAGGGAGATCTCCCCTAAGGTAATAACAAATTCAATCGTTCAAGTCCTAAGACTATTCCAATCCTATACACACCGATCCTCCATTTGATTTACCAAGGACATTTTAATTAGCCATACCCCCGGGATCCGTCCAGGCCACTCAGACCCATCCTTACTTCCAAGCAAAAGGAAGGGCCACCAAGGTATAACACATAGGGTATTGTCCTTACAAAGTCCCTACATTGCAGGCACCAAAATCCTCCCTTTTCTGGGAGGCCAGATGGACAAATATGGCTACAGCATTTGCCACTACCTTCTCCTTTGTAGTGAGCAGTTGCTCTAACTGGGAATAGTCAGACAAGTAGGGATATTTATGCCACAAAGGAGCTAACCAAGCTTGCCGTAGTTCTTCGTATAGCGGACAATGAAGGATAATATGAAAAACATCCTCCAAATGACTATCGCTACATGGGCAGGTGCGATTTGCATAAGGCTGATTCGTATATCTTCCCTGAGTTATAGCCGACTTAATCAGCTGTAAACGTGCTTGTGTAAAAGCCCTACGTATACAGCGCTTGGGAAACCAATCCAAATATAACTCAAATCTATGCACTTGTTTAATTCGATGATAATTGGGTGCAGCTTTCCAATCTGCCAGTGCTGCAATATCTTCCTGTTTTCCAATATCTATTACCCTAGATTTAATGATGTGTCCCATACTAGCCCGATCTATAGTAGATAAAAAATCCATAGACAGCCCTATACTACGCAACTGTTGCATAATCTTGCTCACCCAAGGATACAGAGGGGTCTGCTTTTGTTCTAATTCTTCCCGCAGACAAAGAGAGGTCAAACTCGATTCCTCCCGAGTACAAAGTTTCACCCAGTAACACAGGCCCTTTATTTTGATCTGATTCAAAATAGAACATGCTCCGGTTTCTGCCCTAAGAACTGATCCTGGGATTGCCTGTGGTACCCCCAAAATACCACGCAAGAACTTATTTTGGACGACTTCCAGCTTGGAACAGCAAGGTCCATCAAATATCTCAGCCCCATACACAAGCAGACTTCTAACTTTAGCCATATAGACTTTAAGAATTTGGGATACCGGCGCCTCTAAATACCCAGAGGCAAATTTATTAATGCCTCTAGCGGCTATTAATGCTTTCAGTGCCAACTCTTGTACATGTCTATCCCATTTCATGTTTTTAGAAAAATTCATACCCAGGTAGACATAATTGTCTACCTGGAATAAGGGCTCGTCACCGATCCTCCATTGGTGCACCACACGTTTCCTGCCAATAACCATAATCTGGGATTTTCCAGGGTTGACCTGGAGCATGTTAACCTCACAATATTCCCTCAGTTTTTCCAGCTGAAAACACAGACCTTTCCGGGTTTGTGATAATATCACGATATCATCTGCGTACATCAAAACTGGTATTGGTCTATCCTTGATCTTAGGAGGATGTCCTTCTTGCATTCCCAGATATTCTATCAGGTCCCCCAGAAAGATATTAAACAAAGTGGGGGCCAGTATTCCACCCTGCCTAACCCCCCTCTGTATGGGGATAGATTTATCTGAAAGACCAGCAGAAGGAACCCGAACTCGAGCCCTATTGCCCGTATGAATTTGAATTATAAGGGCTAACAAGGTCTCATTTATCCCCAGACGTTGTAATTTAGTCCAAAGTTTTCCTCTTGGAACAGAGTCGAAGGCCTTACGCAGGTCTATAAATGCAAGGAATAACTGCCCAGATCTCACTCTTTTATATTTATAGATAATATGTGATAAAAGGAAGCAATTATCAATAACCGAATACCCTTTTCGAAAGCCAAACTGAACATCAGGGATGATATCATTCAACATAACCCAGTGCTCCAGCTGCTTTAGGAGAACCCTAGCATAAAGCTTGCCTATCACCGGAATAAGACTAATCGGGCGATATGAACTTGGATCGCATACATCTCCTTTTTTAAACAGAGGGATAATGATGGACTCCCCCCACTCTGTTGGTACTGATCTAGTTTTATTTATCAGTGTGAAATATTTAGCCAACCAGGAGGCCCACCAATGGGGGCATAGCTGCAATAGTTCGGATACTATCCAGTCTCCTCCAGGTGCCTTGCCTTTAGCTAAAGCTCCAATAAGTTCCAGGATTTCATCTTCTACAACCATCTCTTGGAAATCCCCCTCCCCTTGCCTACATAACCCCACAGGGTAGGTATCTGCTGACAGAACATCCTGCTCAACCCTCACTACCTTATACAATTCTTCAAAGAAGGATAACCAAGTATCTTCCGATATATGTACTGCCATGTTTCCGGAAACCTTCCTCGTGCCGGACTTTATTATGGTCCAGAAACAATTGGAATCATAGGTTTCAGCCGCCACCTGAAGTTTTGACCATAGGAGTGTTTTATGTTGAAATTTCTTCTCTTTTACCAGAGACTTATACGCACTCCTCTCGGCCAAATATTCCATTTTGTGAGTCACCGAATAGGTACTCACCCAGCGGCACCTAGCTTTGGCCAGCCTCTTCTTTGCCCCACTATATTCTTGATCAAACCAGCCAGGGGCAAATTTACAGTTTGGGTGGAAAGTTTTAAAGAGCCCTTGAGCTCCTAAATGTGAAACAATATCATTATATATCTTGGTGCATTGCACCACGTCCTCCTGGGATTCTGCCAATACCTGTAGCATGCTAGTACTCATTCATTCTATGTTACTAAACAGTTTGAGAAGCGGAGGGGGGGGGACTTTTGCAAAACTTTACACCTATGGTGTCAAGAGCTCATAAATTCCATCAGATGGCACAGACACGTGTGTTGCAGCCGTGTTACATCCACAGGTGACCTAACAGGCACCATAATCCCATCAGGGACCAGGGGTAGGGGGTGTCTTCCTCCCAGTTGGTGGACTAGGATTTTAAGCCTGACCTGGGTTGCCAGTCCTGTCACTGGTAACTGCAGCAAAGAAATCCAGAAGAGAGAAGAGGGAAGGAAGGTGGCAGGTTATGTAAAAAGGTACCTAGGCCTTAGGAGAAAAGTCAGATTAATGGGAACATGGTTTACTCATTACTTGTTAAGTACACTCAGTTCTCCTTACCACACACAGTTTTTCCTCTCACAACGTAACAATCTGCAGATTCGGTTTTCAACTTTAGGTCTCTTTTTATTACACAAAAGTGAGCAGCTCACTTGTGCAATAAAGAAATGAAAGCGTGTGCAATGCCTTAGTGAGTTTACACGAGGGTCTCAAAACAAGGAGAAGGTAACTGTACAGAACATTTCAGAGAGCATGGCTTGCCGAAGGCCTGGCCTGAAGAGATTTCTACATTGCAGTGAGACTGTGTTTTGGGGTCTAGGGTCTGAGAGGGCATCAGGGAAGGAATGCAGAGAGATTTATAGGACAAGTAGAGAAACAAGCAATAATCTAGGCACAAGTTTTCTGTGTAAACGTAGTTATGTCAATATACACCACCTGACCCAATAAAACCACCAAGGTAGAACTACTAATCTTTGTAAATTTCACAGAAGTCCTGTCCAAAACACATGCTTAGCATAGACTGATGCAACCATCCAGACTTCTTCTATGTGCATGACTGCATAAGGAAAAGATGAAAGATTTTTCCACAGGTGAGATAGCAGTCTACCTTATAGTTTATCTTTGTTTGCCCATAGAGATGACCATCTGTGCAGAGCCCACAATAATAAGCCATTGTTAGGACAAGATAAAGAAAAATACTGAAAGGAGACGTGCCCAGAAAGTAAACAGGCTGAACAATTCCTCAGTTGTTTTTCTTTCCAAGGCAAGCAGGCAACCCAGAGAGCTCAACTACATACTGGCTGCAATCCACGAACTCCAGAGTAAGTGGTTTGGAGATCACAGTCACTGTCTTCAGAGCAGGCCTATCTTCAAGAGAGGCAGAGTGCCCAGGGTCCATCTCTGACAATCTCTTTTTCAGGATCAATTCATTCAAAAAATGTGCACTTGAATCTGCTGTTAAGGTCCTGAACCTTCACAGTTCTCTTTTATGGATGTTTGGGTTGTGATCCTTTAACTGTTTTGTTTAGTGCCACTACCAGCCCTTAGCACCAACACAAGTCCCATTCAAGTGATAATGGAGCTAATCCTAAACATGTGTGACTTACATGCATGCACCATAATCCCCATAGCAGGGTTCTGCACGCAGTACACGGGGGTTAGGATTGACCCCTAAGACCTCTGTCACCACAAAGGTGATGCCAGACACCTACAGAATCATTGTGCTTGAATGCCCTCAGCACTTCTGAGAAATCAGGCCCCAAGAATTTCAAACTGGGGACGCAGAAATCGGGTTAACCAAACTACCTGCCAGGTTGTTGTAAAGATGAATTTATTAGTATTGAGAGCTGACTTTTCTATGCTTCCGTAATATTACAGCTGTTTTGGGACATTTCTAAAAAAAGATGCACCTAGGAAATAACCCAAAGGTCTTCCTACAAAACCAATGCTATAAGCAGAGAACAAGACAAAGCCGTTTGTGCTGGAGGGGGGGGGGGGGGGAAATCAAGGCTTTCGTTGGATACCATACTAGGTTATTCAAAAAAAATAAAAAGGCAAATGCTAGGGGTGTGCAATTCAGATTCTAACAGACCCAAATTTCAACAAAAATGCCCCATTCGGGGAACCCAAAATCCAGCGGGTTTTTCTCTGAACTTCAGGTTCTCCAAGGGGTACCCCCAGCTCCAGCACCAGTGCCAGCAGGGCCAAACTTACCACAGAGCCCCATGATTTTCCTTACTTCTGGGGGCCCTGCAGAAGCCCCCTGTTTTTAACCAGGAGAGCGGTGCAGGGGCCCAACTCTTTCCCACCATGTCCCTAAGCATGGCTACCCTTAGGACCCTGGGAGCTGCGGAGTCCTCCCCTCCTGCCCAAGCCCCCATTTTCACCCCCAGAAGTCATCTAATGATTTCTGGATGGGATCAGCTGCCATGTGGAGGTGGCACTCTGCAGGCGGCAGCAGCAGCAGCATGGAAGCTAGTGGCGATGGATCCTGGAGCTGCAGTAGCAAGAAGGATGCCGGACCAAAATGCGGGCAGTGAGGAGGAGGGACAGTACAGGATCCCTAGAGAGACGCAACAGTGAAAGGCACAGGATCCCAAAGATGTGAGAGAGGGGACTAGGCAAAGGAGGAGCAGCTGATGTGACTGGAGAAGGTAGCAGCAGCATGGCTCCAGGAGCAGGCAGATAAGAACTAGAGGGGGCAGGGGTGACAGCACTGCACCCAGAAAAGAGAAGGTAGAACACCCAGGATGTGGCAGTGGATGAGGAGAGGAGATGGCAGTGTGGAGCTTTGAGTAGTAGGGGGGATCTTGATGGCTTGGAGCAGTGGGGGAGGAGAAATCTTGGGGCAAGAGGATGATTCAGGAGGAAGTGGGACCCAGAGGTGGGGGAGCTTGGGGCAAAAAATGGGGGCTTGGTAAATCTTGGTGAGAAGGAGGGATCTTCAGACAGAAGGGAGGACCTGAGGGCTTGAAGAGGGCAGTGATACACAGGGTCAGGTGGCTTCCTATTGTACTAGGATGTGTGCGCGGTGCTTTTCTGTTCTCTTTATAGTCAATATACCTTTGTTTAAAAACACTTTACAGGTTATATACACCATTCATTATGTATGTATTGGTGCCTGGAGGGAGACCAGCCCAGATAGAGAGGGCTTTGCCAGGACCCCTACCCTCCCATCATTTCCTGCTTTGCTGCCCGGCTCGTCGACCTTGGAGGGCGGCTATGGACTAGAGGGGAAGTGGACTGGCGGAGTCATTTGTCAGTTGATGCTGGTGTGGTGAGCAGTCAGCTGTGTCGGGGGATTCCCCTGGACTTACTTAAGGCAGTGCTCCACCTGCGGCCCTTGTGCCTGGAGGGAGACCGGCCCGAATAGAGAGGGCTTTGCCGGGACCCCTGCTCTCCCAGCGTTTCCTGCTTTGCTGCCCGGCTCGTCAACCTTGGAGGGCAGCTAGGGACTAGAGGGGAAATGGACTGGTGCAGTCATTTGTCAGCTGAGGCCAGTGTGGTGAGCAGTCAACTGTGTCGGGGGATTCCCCTGGACTTACTTTAAGGCGGCGCTCCACCTGCGGCCGTGCCGTCAGGCGTGCTCCGAAGGACATCACGCTTAAGGACACGCCCTTGTGCGCGTGGCCTTAGGCGTCGGCCGGGTGAGGGGGCCTCGTTTTTTTTCCCGGTCTTGGCAGTCATGTCTAAGAAGCGAGCGAGATCAGGTCCTTTGGGCCACAGTGGCCAGCCTTCCCCTAAGCAGAAGAAATTGGACTCCTTTTTTGTGACTGCCGCTGGTAAGGAGCTGGAGATAGGAGGAGATTGCAGTTCTGTATCAACTCAGGTTCCTGCCTCCCCGCACGGCTCCTAGGCAAGACTGTGTCACTCGAGGGGGCACTCTTGTCCTAATGACTCCTTTATCTCTGGCTTATCAGACTCTTTTGAGGAAGAAGAACTTCCAAGCATGCCTGTTCAGGATGATCCTTTCGCGACAAATACCCTCCTTTATAAACTGTTGGGTGACCAATGTATGCTTATCATAAGCCTCGTTAAGAGATTGAACAAACAACTGGAAGGAATTGGAACAGCTTGGTGGCCAAGGGGAAGAATCTGCAACTTTTGGTAGACCATGCACTGGAGTATAAAAGTGGGAATGTAGCATCTGGAGTTGGCCCTCAACCACAGGGGTGTGTGGAGGCGTACCAGGGGGTGGTACCCAATAGCCTCCCCTTTAGTCAGCGACCTGTGGCTGTGGGGATGGGGAGACTGGGGGATTCACCGTCCCCCTCCTTGATGCCGAATGTGTATGCCATCTCTTTCAGGATCCATCATTTGCCAAACAGCATTTCCCCCCAATGGCATTCTAAGCCAGAAATTCACCATCATCTTTCATCTATTTTGGCCTTTAACTTCCCCTTTTACCAACTATGGGCAGTTCATATATTGCCCATCTCTGGGCCTTGCCAGAGATTAGTAGTTTATTTTCGTTCCCCGCAGATGGCTACTTATTTATTTTCTAGGTTAGACTTATTTGCTTCCTGGGGGGTTATGTTGGGGAAGTGCTCACCGACACCAATGTACACCCCCCGATTGTTAAGCCCACTGCGGGAGTCTCAGTAGGCCCTTTACAGTCTCAAAAGGGGGCTGTCAGTAGTCATAGGTCTGCCGGATCCCCTGATAAGCCTTGTGTGAGGGAACCAATTAATGTTAGACTCACCCAAATAGCTATGCCCCAGGCACATCCTTGTAAGCTGCCTCTCTCGCCAACCGCTGTGCTCTCTCAATCTGTGCCCCGAACAGCTTCCTTGTCTTCTCTGCCAGATATTGACACTATGGACTTCGCTTCATCAGTCTTCTCTGACCTGGCCAATATGGGGAACCTGCGGGCCCAGTGTAGTAATGGTAAGTCACAGAGGACTGATCCTGTAACTCCCCCTTTGCGGGGTCAAGCTGAGATGCTGGGAGAAGAAGGTGTAGAAGCCAGGGATAATTATATGAGGAATTGTAGCCAGGACCTGGGCAGTGTAGCCCCAGGTTTGGCCCACGCACCAGTTTGACACAAGCAGTGCCACACTCTTAAACCCTTAAAAATCTGTTCCTGGAATGCCTCAGGATGGGAGAGGCTCTCGGGGTACTCCGATGTTATAGCACTCCTCGACACCTGCCATATTATAGCTTTGCAGGAGACCTGGGCCATTTCACAGCCTCTCCTTGACTCTTATGAGACTTTTTTTTGTCCCAGCGATGCGTTACTCTAGATGGGGCCGTCCAAGCGGGGGTTTGGCATGGTTTATTGCCAAATCTCTGCAATATCAAGTATTGGCGATCATTTCTAAATCCCCATGGTTGCTTCTCTTGGTTATTAGGCTGGGGGGGGGGGGACCTATATGACGGTCAATGTACACATCCCACCAGTAAATGCTAAGCACTATAATCCGGTCTATTGGTCCCATTTAAGGGAAGTTTTAACTGAAACTATCAATTTGTATCCTTTGGCCAGAATAATTTTGTTGGGTGATTTTAATGCCCGTTTAGGCCCAAATGACGATGTTCTTTTCCCCTATGGCAGGACAAATCCAGTAAGGGATCTTGTCAGCTGTAGACAGTCAAAGGACAAGAAAGTAAACTCCTCCGATCTCCTATTTGCCAAACTTTTGACCGAAGTATCCCTGTTTATTGTAAATGGCACGGGCTTTGGGGACCAGCAAGGGGAATTTACTTATGTGGGTCCGGCAGGATCCAGTGTCGGGGATTATCTGGCAGTTTCATTGGATGTAGTCCCTTTGATCAAGCACTTTGCCATTGGTTGTTGTCAGGGGAGTGACCACTTACCCCTGACTTTGGATTTGGCTATTCAACCTTTGGACTTATTCATCCCTGTCCTGGAGGGTCCTTTACCTTCAAATACCTCCTCCCATGTCACTGTCAAAGTGGACCAGTCTTGTCTGAGGGAGGTAGCTTCCTTTCTTTCTACCTACCAGTTGGACCTTAGTGGGCCCCCCCTGCCAGATACCATAGATTCATTCTCTCAACTAATTGGGGACCTCAGAGAATTCTTATGTGCTCATTATTCAGGTTCACTTAAGCCTAATCCCCCAAGTTCCCACTCTAAACCCTGGTTTGATCAGGAGTGCAGGGCCCTCCGAGGACAGTTGGTATCCCTGTACCATGAATATAGGCAGGGGGATCTGGGGGTTATTTCTCCCCAGTATTTCCATGTCAAGAAGCTTTATAAAGAGACTATTAAGAGCAAAAGAGCCCTCTATTGGGAGAGGTATTGGGATAGGTTGGCTGCTGCTGCCAACAGCCAAGACAGTAGGACGTTTGGGGGCTTGGTCAATGGGGTGGGCAAGCCAAAAGGTCGGTCCCTCTTTGGTGGCTGTCCCCGATGTTTGCTGGGTTTCCCACTTCCGCTCCCTCTATGCGGGCTGTCAGAGCCCGAACGATTTTTCTTCTTCTTCTCCAGATCCCCCTTTAGTTCCTTTTGGCCACCAGTTCTGGCATCTGAGGTGACAAAAGTGATCAGCACCTTCAAAAATGGCAAGGCTCCGGATCAGATACCAATAGAGCTGATTAAGGGCTCTCTGGATTGGTGGACCCCCAGATTGCATTTTTGTTCTCAGCCACTAATAATACGGGAAATATCCCCCCTATTTGGAGTAAAGCAGTAGTCGTCCCCATTTTTAAAAAGGGGGACCATAGTAGACCGACCAACTATAGGCCAATTAGCCTGCTGTGTACCATCTCTAAGATTTATGGTAAGTGGCTTCTCCTAAGGTTGAATGCTTGGATTGAGAGGGGTGGTGTACTACATCCCGAACAAGCAGGCTTCCAAAAGGGGGTGCTCAACCTTGGAACACTGTTTGATTTTGCAGCACTTGATTGAGAAATATATGGAAAAGAACGGGAAACTTTACACTGCTTTTTTGGATCTTCATTTGGCCTAGTGAATAGGGAGATACTCTGGGAAAGTCTAGACTTAATGGGGATAGAGCTGAGGTTACTCTACCTTTTGCGTAGTCTGCATGGCTCCACTTCCTTGGCGGTCAAGACGGATTCAGTGGGCCTCCTGACAGAGGTTATCTCTACCTATGCCGGCTTCAGGCAAGGCTGCATTTTAGCACCTACGCTTTTCAACCTGTTCATCATTGGAGTCGTGCCTAAGTTAGCCTTGTCTTCTTATTTTCCACCTAAATTGGCCGAGCACCCAGTAGGGTGTCTCTTATATGCCAATGACATAGTGACTCTTTCCCCAACCAAAGTTGGTCTGAGGCGGCAATTGAACTGCTTCTCAAATTTTTGTTGTCAAAGTGATCTTATCATCAACTTTGACAAACCCCAGATAGTGGTGTTCTCTAGGTCTCATAAGCTCTGTCAGTGGTCGATTGGGACCCACAGCCTTTTGCAGGTCAAATCTTTCCGCTATTTGGGCCTGCTTTTTCAGTCAACGTGGGCCTGGAAGAGCCATGTTGAAGGTGCCATATCAACTGCTCGGGGAACTATTTTTGCCCTCCTGAGATTATTTGGTAGGATTGGCAGGAGGGCTGTGGCATCTGCGACAAAGTTTCTGAATGCCATGGTCCATGCCCAAGCTTTGTATGGGGTTGAAGTTTGGCTACCATCTATCCCCTCAATGACTGGCAAGCTGGACAGCCTCCAGGCTTTCTTCTTTCAAAATCTCTTAAAGATTCCTAATGGCACCCCTTTTGCTGCAGTCAGGCCTGAGGTTGGTCAAGTCAGGTGGTCAGTGGAATCTTGGATTCTCGTCTTGAAATTTTGGGCCAAACTATGTAAGATGCAGCCCCAGGGACTGACGCAATATTGGAGAATGGATACCTTTAGGAGTTCGTGGCAGAGGATCTCTTTCTGCACAAACTGGGGTTTCACCCTGACCATTGGGTGGGATCTGGCTGTTATGATCAGGGAAATTACCCTGAGGTTGAGGGACAAGGATCTGCAGGAGGAAATGGCAGATATTAGAGCTTCATCCCATGTTGCTGATTATCTCTTGTAGATGCAGCCCGGACACAAATTGGCTACTTATTTACTTTCAGGCATCTCCCTTAGGGGGAAAATATTTATTTTTGTGCACAAAACTCAATGCCCTACCCACGGTCTTGTGGGAAGGCTGTGTTCGGGCAATTGAGTTCTCGGAGCGTTTATGTCCCTTTGATGCACAAGGTGTGGAGATGGTCCAGCATGTACTTTTTATTTGCCATCTATATGATGTGATACTTTTGGTCCATCTCTCCTCTTTCCTACAGAAATATCCAGGCAGAACGGAACATAACTTGCTCTGCCTGGTTTCTGGCGGATGTGGATCCCACCATTTCATCGGCGGTAGCTCAGTTTCTTGTGGCTGCATTTAATTTACGCGCACTCTTCCTCCAATCTCAGCTGCCCATGGCTTAAGGGCCGAAAGTTGTGGCAGTATCCTGGTATACTTTGTAATAAAACCCAAACATCACTGTCAAACCAGACAATCATATTTTGCACATTCCATTTTTCTCTGATTTTGTTATAAGACTTTTTTGACGTGAGTTTGGGATGAGTTATCTTGCTCTGCCCTCTATATTGATGTTTTTATTTTATGCATGTATGCTATGTATTGTCTCTTTTTTTGGTGGTGTTTATTGGCTTTGGTCGCAAATAGTTATTATATTATGTATGTACATAATAACCAAGTGTCAAGTTTGTTCCATTTGTTATCTGCAGTATGTTTCTAAGATGGGGAAAAAAGTCAAAACACACAAAACATGGGACACACGAAGGCAAAAACTTCCACCCATGCACACCCCTTTCGCAGACATGTTTAGAGCATCAGAGAAAGCCAAAATCCCATAGGCTCTGGCTTTCCCACATCAAGCAGTTTAGGGGAGGGACAGCCAACATGCAGATTGCAATCCACTGGTAGATCACAAGCTAGTCTCCAGTAAGGCTGCTTTCCTACGAGCAGCCTTTTAATGCAAGCTCCCTTCCCATGAGTAGCCTTTGGCGCCACAGGCACATGTGCTATTCAAATGTAGCGCAGCTCCAGTCTCGTGGGAAAGAAGGAAGTGCAGCTCTCCCACCGGCAAGCTCACGCATCAGACAGGGTAGGATGTAGCACAGCTCCCTTCTCATGGGAAAGGAGGAAGTGTGACTCTCCCACCAGCAAACTCATGCATCTGACAGGTAGGATTTCACTACCCTGTCCAATGCACAAGTTTGCCAGCGGGAGAGCCGCACTTCCTCTTTTTCCACAAGACGGGAGCTGCGCTATATTTGAATAGCGCATGCTCCCGTGGGACCAAAGGCTGCGCAAGCAGCCCTGTGGAAAAGCAGCCCAAGTCACAGTATGGAGAGGAGGACCAGTCGCTGAAAGGTTGCCTCTGGGGAAGAGGGTGGGACTGGCATCCCCAGGAATGGCTGGGAGGAGATGAGCTAGGATTGCTCCTCCAGTGCAGTGGTGTGAAGGCTCCCTCCAAAAGGAAGTGCTCCTCTTCACACCCGAGATCAGTTGCTGAGGTGCCCGAGAGCTGGGAGCCAGTGGGAGGGACTCAGACTGGAGTGCCAGAACCAGCAGAAGGGGTCCTAGTAGATCACCCAAGGTTCACACCTTGTTCAAGTGGACCACGTGCACCATAAGTCTGACCACCCCTAGTTTAGGGTTTGCCTGAAAGAATCACCACAGAATGCAAGGGGACAGGGCTGGCCTTAGGTTTCCTAGGGCCCTGTGAAAGCAGCCATATTCAGCGGAGAGGGGGCCGTCCCCTGCCCGGTCAGATATGGCTGCCAGCATGGGGAGAGCTGGCACTGCACCGTGCAGGAGTTCAAGAGGGGGCAGTTGGGTGATTGAAGATCCCCCACTGTATGGAGTGGCTCCCCTCCTCAATTGCCCTGCTCCACCCATGCCATCCTTCGTGGCCCAGAATGGAGGCAGTAAAAGGAACACAGCATCAACAGTGGGCAACATGGGGCCTGTACAGTATGGGGCCCGAAGGCAAGGACCACTGTGCCCTAAGGCTAGAGGTGTGCAATTTGGGTTCTAACAAACCTAGATTTTGACCCCCCTAAAATGCCCCCTTTTGGGGGGGGACCCAAAATCCAGGAGGGTTTCCCCCAGATTTCAGGTTCCCCAAGGGGGTGAGGTTCTCCAGAAAGAGAAGCCACTGGAGGCCATGGGGCAGGCATGCAGCCCCGGGGGAGAAGCTGGTGTTCTGGAGAACTCAAGAATACATCAGCCCATGCCACAGGCAGGAGGTGCACTCTCTCCCGGCTGATTCTTCTGCTATGCCTGCTTGGCTTCCTGCAGCAGCTGTGGGGAGACCAGGCATGACCTGTGGAGCCAGCTGCCCCATGGGGGCCTGCTGCCACAGTGGTCAGGGTGATCATGCATTCCGATAGGGACAAGGCGGAGTAAACATAGCAGTTGCTGGGGATGCTTGTGCCAAAAGTCTTCTGGAGGCAACCTGGGCTGGAGGACACTGTGGAGGCGTACCGCCCAGGCCACCCTGATGGGACTCTGGAGGTCACGAAAGTCACCTGCTGAGCTCTGCAAGACTCTCTCAAGCTCTGAGTAGGTATGGGATTGGGGCATGCAAGCCCACGGGGATGAGTGGCAGGGAAGTAGTGCCTCTTTGATCCTCCTGGGATTTCCTATTGAAATCTCCTAGGAGGGTGTTGACTATAAACTAGCAGGCTTTTTGGTGCCATTATAACCCCCACCCCCTCCAAAAAGTATGTCACAAATCACACACACACACAAACACACACACATACCAGTAATGTAGAGCCCCACCGATTCTATGTAAGGGAGATCCTTTCAGTTTTCAAACAGAAGCGTAATTGAAAACAAGTAAGGAGATTATTAGGACCAGTGCCCCTACTTGTCACAACTCCACCCCTTCTTGAACAAAATACTTTATGGACAGCCTGAGGTCTGTGTCTGTGACCTCATGCCCAGTTTCTCTGCCTTGTGTTATAGCTGTCATCTCCCACCTCACTTCCTTTGTAGGATACAGACAGGCAGCCACCTTTGGTGGGAAGGAGAACTCTCCAAGGACTTGTTCCCATTCAAAAAACTGTTTACCCTGAAATGTTCAGATAACATACAGGCCCCTGGGGGTGGGAATAGAAGGGGAGAACTTTGAAAGGGGCCAGTACCAAGTGACTCAGACTAGGGTATCTTGGTGCAGAGGATCCTAGGCTAGATGGACCATTGGTCTGACCCTAGCCAGACAGCTCGTGGGTTCTTCCTCTCCAGCCCACAAGAGCCCTTCTCCTTGCTTGAATCAGGGATCAGTTACGTTGTGGGTAAGAGCAATCTCATGAAATACTTCTCATGTCATGTCCGTTTCTTTGGCATAGTTTAGCCCACTGGACATTTTGATGAGAAAATGTGAACCCGCTTGATCAGTTTAATCCTGTTTTATGGATTTTATGTAATTTGTATTCTTAAGCATAAAACCACCAACAGGGCAGCGATGGGACAGACAGCAGATGATGGGGGTAATTACGCACTCCATGCAGACACTATTACACAGCACAGAGAGCGCATATTCAGAGTGGTCATTCATAAGGAAACTGCTCATTTACCAATAAGTGCTTTTAAATCAAAAGCTTTTCATTTACAGGCTAAGATTTTCCATCGGTGTTCGTTTGAACTACCTTATTTGCTGATGGATTCAGAAACATGGAGGAAGTATAACAGGAAAGGATAAAGTGCCCGATTCTCAGTGTTTGCTCTGCACATTACTATAATTGATGTCAAGTGGCACAAGATGCACAGAACTATAGCACCATGATAAAGCAGAGCTGTGTGTCTCTCTCTGCCTATGCAGCTAGACTGCTCCAGAAGTGATCTGGGTTGGCATGGAAGCAAAGAGCTGCTCTGTTTTGTTGGGTCTTTTTAAAAAAAATGAAAGCCTAAAACCAGATTAAAGAGGTGGAATATTGTACAGGAATAGGACAGGAAGGAAAATATTTCCTATTCACTGAAGTAGTTGAGAGGGGGACCATCAAAGTATTAAAATGGGGTAGAAGGCAAGAGGATTGATTCTTTAAACGGATTTATATCCATCAAAGATACTCTTTGCTGGCATGAGGGCTCATACATCTCACTCCATACAGTGCTTATCTGCAATGCCAGCACTATGGCACTACTTTCAGTCCTGCCTCTTACCACCAAACTAGCAGAGGAGCATGTGATACTCCATGAAAGTTCCACTGTGTGTTACCGACGTGTCTAAGCAGGGTGTGATGGCATAGTGTACGCTTGTGACCCCAGCACTTCACCCCAACAGGGAAGGAAGTGCCGTATCTACAATATCTGTCAAATAGCCAAGACCTTGCAGACAATTGCTCCCTGTGCTGAGTCTTTCACATCTCTCTTCCACTGGGAATTTTCTGAGAGCGCTCAACAAGAACCTTGCAAAGGTAAGGTAACATTGCTTATCAGTACAGCACAGGAAGCCACTCAGACACCCACCAACAGCTAGTCAACATTCTTTCTTACAGACAGTATAATTTGGGGACTTTCCATTAGCAAACACCAACATGTCCGGTTGTGGTTTTCTCACAGTCCCAATAAAGCCCTATCAAAATCACTCAGGACTGGGGGTGCAGTGGGGAGTGGGAGTTTTTCTCCAAGCAAAACATAAGGAGACTACTTGTACAAGTCATTTTGGAATTCTGATCAAAGCTCTGTATGATCCCCAATTAATCCCCATAACAATTCATGAGAGAGAATAGTATATTAGCCCTCATTGACATATTGGGAACCCAAGCCAGAGAAACCCAGTGACTTTCGCAAGACCGCGTAACAAGTTAGAATTCAAGTTAGAGTTAGAATTCAAAGCACTCCTAGCAAACTAGCATTCAGACCTATGCTCAGGCCTTGCCAATCTCTTATGTCTTTTCTTCATTGATTTTCACATTTCAGGTAAGTTTAGCCTTTTCCTAGGCAAGATCAACCAGTTGTAGTGCCTAGTCTTTAGTAAGAGAAGAGGGGTCCCATGGTGATGACTGCTCACTACTGTAAATAGAGTATTTAGCTTTCCTACATTATCCTTATGCTCAATTGGCCCTGTACACGAATCTTGGGTGGGATAGCACCCACTCTAGCAGTTAGCACAGGTGCTAGTCCCAGTCACTTCCATGGAACTTGTGCCTACGCTAATTTCTAGGGCAGGTACTCTTCTGCCATAGGATTTTACAGGTTCTCCCCAGTTTTTTTGGTTTGATTTTTAAATAGTTCAACAGAGCTACCAATTCTCTCCAACATACATATGATGGGATTTTCAAAAGGACCTGCATGGCTTAGGGTGAACAAATAGCACATACACTAGCAGTTAGTGCAAGCACAAGTTCCCAACAAAAAAATAATGTTTTAAAAAAAGTATCAGGGATACTCATTGTGGTACTCAAACCTGACCCAGTAACGTTTGGTCCCCAATTCAGTACCCAATTAGTGTCAGAGGATGTACTACCCAATATACCAATTTACCTTTTTCATACCAGTTTTCCAACTTATGGTACCTATTCTGACTTCTGGTACCCATTTCTGTACCAATTTACCATTTTATGAGCAATACCTGCTGTGGATTCTGGGACACTTACAATAGGAGTACCAATCAGTAAAAGGGTAAATCGGTAACTCAGTAACAGTAATACTTTTGCGTAATCAAGTATCCGGCTCGATATTCGGGTATCAATCAAATCATCGAATGGACTACTCGAATATCCAGGTATTACCCATGGGTAGCAAGTGTGCTACCCATTTCAGCTCTAGTACCAACTAAGCAAATGAGACAGAGGCCCATATTAACTACTAGTAAATGCACGGTATCCCTCCCTCCTGAGGGTCGTGCTGGTAAAAGCACATCTTCTGTTGTTACTGCAGTCACATTCAAAGACTTTATCCATTCAACTATTCACTTTTCAAGTTCATATTTTAAATGTTACCTGCCCTACTTCTTGTTCTTTTCTATAGGCTGGATTTCCAATTGTCAGAAGGTCTCTCTGGTTCAGACAGCCTCTTCCAACATGGCAATTAGCCATACCCCTTGACTTCCTGCATCCTTGTTTTGATTCAAACTATGTCCTCTGAGGCTGCTATGGTTGCTTAAGGTCAAGAGGTCCAAGCTGGGTTTAAGGAGTTTGATTTCCTTTTAACATCAAGATTTTCTTATTTGTTTTAGTGGATATGGGTATTGCAAACAGCCAGTACATGGTAGTAGTGCACATCAGCACTGCTCTTGTTCTCCAGAATCTCTTTTAAAAAACTAAAGTGGCAGAATCCTAAGCACACCTGCCCACGCTACATGCTAGTATCAGGGCTATCCACTCAGAGAAGTATGCTGTAAATGCGTTTTCATGTTAACTCAGATTCCTGGTGATAGTTTAAATCTCACTATTGTTGACTATAACTTTTAATGTACAAAAAGCTATCCTCCACACCCAATTTCTCTTATTTGAGGGACATCTCTCCCATCCCCATTCAAGAGGGAAGCAAGCAGAGGCAGATGCACAGTCAAGCAATACAAAAGTATGAGCCAACCTCAAGGAGATGGATGGCCAAGGGAGAGAGTAATGACTTTTACATCTATCTGCACAATATACTCCGAGCAGCACATCATTTTGACAGTTCCCCCAAACAAAGCTTGGAAGAGTGGCCATTCCTCCTCCCCTTCCCCATGTTTGTAATATACACCTAACCAAAGCTCTGGCCACCAGAACCTCTTTTACAAAGAAAGAGTTGATGCCATAATCACAGTCATGTGCCAGTCCGGCAAACACTTTTGTACATGTTTAACTTTACCACCATGAGAAGTCCCCATGGACTAATCACAGTAGTAAGCTTAAGCACACACGTGTTTTAAGGCTCAGGTCCTTAACCCCATCCAACACAAAAATGTCAAGATGACCACAATTTCTTTCCTTCCTAGTGTATTTCCAAGGGGCACCTACTTAAGAACGTAAATGTCATACTGGGTCAAACCAATAGCCGATTGAGCCCAGCATCTTGTCTCCGACAGCAGTCACCCTTAGTTGCTTCAGAGAAGTATCCAATAGGTCATAATAGAGCAAGTCATTCCCTGCTGTTTATTCCCCACACCTGACAGCCAGAGATTGCATAGTCATTAATGGACCTATCCTTCAAGAACGTATCCAGTCTTTGTATGCTGACTGAAAAAAAGTACATCCTTTTGTTTGCTTTAAATCTGCTGCCAGTTAGTTTCATGGAGTGTCCACTAGTTCTAGTACTATTTGGAGGGGGTAAAACGACCACCCCCTATTTGCTTACTCCACACCACTCATGGCTTTGTAAAGTTCTATCATATCCCCCTCTCACTTCTCTTCTAAAAGCTGAAGTGCCCCAACCTATTGAGCCTCTCCTCATATAGAAACAGTTCCATACCCTTGATCTTGGTTGCCCTTCTCGGCACCTTTTCCAGTTTGACTATCTTTTTTTGAGATGGGGCAACCAGAACTGCACACAGTATTCAAGGTGTGGTCACAACGTTTTATGTAGCAACGTTATATTTTCTGTTCTATCAGTGTAAAAACTTTAGAAATGAGAAACAATGTCACCTTACCATTATTTCATTTCCCCCTCCTTCCAATGTATTATTCCCACTATCCAGCAAGAGCTTGCAAACCTATGTAATGTAATAAAATCCTGTGCATCTTCAACAAAATGCATAGGTTTTTATGAAATATTTAGTTCTACATACATAGGATAAGTTTTGAACACTGAATAAAATAAACTGCGGAAGTGGTCAAGTCATGAGTTGTAAACAATATGAAAACTTGGACGTTCTATGCCCCCCCTTTAAAAACAAAACATGCGCACGCACACACACACACACACAAAACCTACACTATTTATGGAGCATTCCCAAGTAGAGCCTTCTTTCTCCAAACGTATTCATTACTGGTTAAGTAGTTGGTCTGTAGTTTGTGTCAACAAAAGCCAGTTGTTTGACTTTTTCACCAATTTACTGTATCCATGTCAGGTGGTCTATTAAGCTTTTTTTTTTTTTGCTCCTCTATTCAAATTCATTTTTAAAAAGGGAACTGATGAGTTAACAGCAAGACATATTTTCCGATAATTATTTATAGTTGAGTTTGTGAAACTTTGAGGACTGAAAAATTCATGAACATATGGCTTTTGGTCAAATAATCTGAATGCCTCCACCCCATTCAA
>QEPC01001198.1:150227-167039 GCA_003113815.1 Sphenodon punctatus
GCATCTTCAACAAAATGCATAGGTTTTTATGAAATATTTAGTTCTACATACATAGGATAAGTTTTGAACACTGAATAAAATAAACTGCGGAAGTGGTCAAGTCATGAGTTGTAAACAATATGAAAACTTGGACGTTCTATGCCCCCCCTTTAAAAACAAAACATGCGCACGCACACACACACACACACAAAACCTACACTATTTATGGAGCATTCCCAAGTAGAGCCTTCTTTCTCCAAACGTATTCATTACTGGTTAAGTAGTTGGTCTGTAGTTTGTGTCAACAAAAGCCAGTTGTTTGACTTTTTCACCAATTTACTGTATCCATGTCAGGTGGTCTATTAAGCTTTTTTTTTTTTTGCTCCTCTATTCAAATTCATTTTTAAAAAGGGAACTGATGAGTTAACAGCAATACATATTTTCCGATAATTATTTATAGTTGAGTTTGTGAAACTTTGAGGACTGAAAAATTCATGAACATATGGCTTTTGGTCAAATAATCTGAATGCCTCCACCCCATTCAAATAATTTGAATGTCTCCCCAACAGACATGTGCACATGCGCGCACACACACGCACACACCCCTCCCTACCCACACACACATGCAATCCAGGACTAACAAAGGAAGCTCTGTGCTTTTTCTTCACAAGACTTTTCATAGATCATTTGATCATTCTTGACAAGCTCTGCCACAGATGCTGAAAACATGCACATTACACAAGTCTGAAACCATGCTCTGGATTAAAGGCTCATCCACACAACATTACCCCACATGGGGTAGGGTTAATACAGAGTACAATTCAAGGTGCCTTCTTCCATGGGGGGGGTCATGTGAAGGAGAGTTGCAAGATGTAGAAAAGCCAGTTTCTATGCCTTTTAAATGCCCTTCATATACCATCGCCAAAAGAGATGAGCTGTTGGGTGAATGAGTTTTCAAGCAACAGAGAACAAGGGGTCATTAAAGAACACAGAAAGAGCAGCAAGGATTTCACACACAGCACTTAATCATTACCCACTTGGTTGTTGTGTTTTTTAAAAAAGAATGTCATGTATGAACCTCTGATCCTAACCCTGCATCTACTTGCATGTATGAAGTCCCATTGATGCCTGTGGGACTATGCACAAGTACAGGATCTAGGCCTTGTAGAGGCAAAGACAAAAAAAAATTAAAAAAATTTAAAAATCTATGGATCTTCCCATTTCCACCTGCAGTTCATTTCTCGAATAAAAGTAGTAATCTCAAGCCAAGCAGACAAAGGCATCTATTCTCCTCACAAAACAGAAGTCCTAGAGAATAGACACACTTCTAAAAGTCCCAGCCTCACCCTGTCTGTAAAGCTCATTATATCATTTCAGCCTAAATATAACTGGGTTTAAAAAGAAAGGCTTTTGTGATGACTGAAATAGGAAGTCTCTCTTAGAAGAACTTACTACAAGAGATCTGAAATGAAAATGCTTTCCCAATTCCTCCTCCCCACCCACCCCCCCGTAAAAAACAAAAAATAGCAGTCACTTCCAAAAGAACAGCTTCTTCCAATGTCTTTTCACAGAGAAATTGTATATGGTTGCCATGAAGGGATCATCGATACATGTAGACCACATGTGTAACAAATACATAAAGGAAAATATTAAGGACATGTATAGGAACTAAGCGGAGAACAGAAAATTAGTCTCATGTAGGCAACGTAAACTGAGAACTGCTAAGTCATTGCAGGAATGAAATTGCGCATCCAGAAACTGCCTAACGGCTTCTATCAAACAGCCATTGACTTGCTAATGAACTAGATACTTATTACCTGAGCTCACCTAGGTGGGTAAAAGAAACAAAAGAACCCTGGAAGAGTATTTAAGGGGTGATCACAAACTATCTGGAGCATTCTCACCAGAGCCATCTCATCGTATCAGCAACAGAAGAGGAACCAGCCAAAAGGGCTGCACCAAACAAGCTATGAAGGACATTGATCTCTTGGAAACTCTAAAGATTTGTACCCAGCTAAGCCTTCCATCACTAACTGAGAAATGGACTGAATTTTTTATTCTTTGGACTTGGATTTAGGGTAAGCCTAGTTAGGAAAATTCAAGTACAGATAGGAAAGCATTATTGGTTATGTTATTTTGATTTACTGCACTCCCAAGTATAATCTAATACTGTACGTTTTGTCCATGATTTATTCATTAAATTTCTCTTAACTGAGCTTAGTGTGGTTAAGTGAATTCCTAACATTGGACTGACACAATTTGGGTTAATTCTGTGCCTTGCAATATTTTTATGCACCTAGGGTGAATGTTTTTACCAGTGCATCATTATTAGCAAAACACCTGTGACGTGTTAGTCAGAGAGGCTTTGAAAGTGCCCTGAGATAGTTATGACCCCCAATCAGGCCACTGACTGACAGATACACACAATTAAGTCACTGTGCCTGATCAGCAGCAGCTCAACCAACTACCCTTCTTTCTCTCTGACATTTACATATTTGGTATCGATTGGTTGAGAGGTTTCACATTATCTCACACACACACTTTAAAGCATGTGAGACCCCAGCCCATGGCCAAATCTAACCAATAGCAGCTTTTTATTTGGCCATTTTCCAGTTCCTGGATCTGCACCAGGGACATTGTCCCTACCCTCATCCACTGAAAGAGTAAGGCTCAGGGAAAGTAAATGAGGACATGCACTTAAGGACATGGGGTTGTTCCATGATGTAAATACAGTATCTGGATCTTCTTCTTTCTCCCATCCCAAGCACAACTTTTAAACAATCCCTCACCCAATTCCAGAATATGTCTTTCAGACAAATTGCCATCAAACCACTATGTAAAGTGACTGATAATGAGGTGGGGAGAGGGGGAGTGCAAAGCGAGAGAGAGAGAAATCTAGTATTTTAGGGATGAAATCAAAGAGGCAGAGAAAGGCAAGAGCCAGCCTACCAGATATCAGAGTGGTGGAAACTCCAATAATTACCACATCAACAAGGAGGACTTTTCACAGATGCTCTTGTGATGTCCTACATCTAGAGTTCTACAGCTGCCCCAGATCACATACCAGTGCCCTGGACTCTGGTCAAGCCAAACAGCAGAGACCATGGCACCGGTGGGGGTACCAGACCAAGAGAGTAACTAACTGTTGTTGCCATGGATCAACTTGTTCAGCATCAAAACACTCACCAAAGTGCTGATTTGAAGCAGTATATGGCAAACTACTCTTGACAAACACCATTTCTCTGTGAAAAGACATTGGAAGAAGCTGTTCTTTTGGAAGGGACTGCTTCCACAACTTTTCAGCAGCAGCACATTGTTGATGCTGGGTAAATAATTAACAACAACAGCCAGCATTTTCTTCCCAGCTCTTCCATTTACTCACTATGGGAAAGGCTCAGTGGGACTACTCCAATGACACAAACCCAGGTTTCAAAAATCATGAGTGCAGCCTCCAAAATGAGATCTTTAGATTGTAAGCTCTTGGGCAGAGACCGTGTCTATCTTATTCTTTGTAAAGCACCAGGTACATCACTGGTGCTATATAAATGCTTATAATAAAATAATAATAATATAATATAAAATAATAGTTTACGGTTCCTTTTCATCTGTTGGTTTCTGAGTCACTGGAGTACACTGCAGTCAAGAGGGCTAGAAAGGAATTCTCTTAATTTTGTCATGCTTCCCATGTTTATTATTAACTATCATTCCTGTAGTCCTTTCAGTATTCAAAATGCTTTGCAATCTTTATCTAGTTCCCCTCAACAACCCTGTGAGGTAGGTCATTCTTATTCCCATTTTACAGATGGGGAATGGAGGTGGAGAAATCATGACTTTCCAAGGTCACCCAGCAAGTTCCTGGCCAAGATCTCCCAGGTCCAGGTCCACCACTTTATCTATTCAGTTACACTAGGTTAAGAAACTCCTAAAACAGAAACGTACAGTAAAGTCACGAGGCTTGGAAAGTGGGCAGGAGTTTAACCTGAGCAAGATTGAGGGATACTAATCCCGGAAGAGTATGAGCGAGGTCTGTCAACCCCAATTTGTCCTCTGATTTTAGGTGCCTGGCTTTAGACTCGTGTCTGATTTTCAGATGCAGTACTCTGCTGTCACTCATCGGGTGATTGCAAAAGCCAGGCATGTCCGGTCCACTAGGGATGGACTTTAGTATTTATTTCTGTTTAGTATTTTGGTTTCATCTTTGTTTACTTTAGTATTTGTTCTGTTTCATTTTGCATTGAAGTCAATGGAAAGATAGCCACGGGGTTTCTAAAACTAGTCAAGTGTCTACTAAAGTCAAGTGTAGTACACTGGTTTGGCACTGGTGGGGGGGGGAGGTAGGTGGCACTGGGTTTGGTGGGGGGCAAATGCCAGGGCCTGGGAGCTTTTAGTGGGTGGGGGGTGCTTTGCAGGTGACTGTGGGCTCAGGGAGGCTCTTGTGGCTCTGGGCTGGGGTGCTGTGGGACTAAAGGGGCTGGCTGTGCCTAGGTGATGGGCACAGGTTAAGGGGGGCTGACACTAGGGATGGAGGGCTGGGGTGGCACTGGTTTTTTGGGGGGGAATGTCAGGATCTGGGGGCTTTTAGTGGGTGGAGGGTGCTTTGCTTCTTCATGATGATGGACTCTCTAACCCCATCTGCCTGCCTCCCTCCTACCCCACCGCACAGCCGCCTCAGATCGCCTGCACTGCATCCCGAGAGCAACTTTGCTTCCTGCTTGTCCCCAGACGGCCGCTTCACCTGAATCTTGCCATGGGGTGCAGCTTCGGGCACATCCAGCTCCATCTTATGCCAGAGTGGTGTAGTGGATAAGGTGCTGGACTTGGACCTGGGAAGCCAGGGTTCAAATCCCACCCTAGCCATGAACTCACTGGGTGGCCTTGAGCAAGTCACAACCTCTCAGCCTCAGTTCCCCATCTGTAAAATTGGAATGTATCTTTCCCGCATCCATCTTAGACTGTAAGCCCACTGGGCAAAGGCCTGCCTCTGAAAATCTGTAACTGTCAAGCACTGCATACGCCTAGTAATGCTAAAGAGATTATTAGTAATGCCGCCATCTCTAGGGAAACTAAGAGGTGGGACATCTAAATAGCCCTGCCTGGTTTGGATAACTAAAAGCATGACTGTCCCACCTGAGGCAGGATGTCTGATCACCTTATTTCTACAGATTTTTACCACTGGAAAAGATGTCTGAAAATATCCCAAGCTGTGTCTGCTTAAGTATTGAACAAAGAAGAAGAAGATGACGACTACAAAATCTGGAATCCTTTCTCCTCCCAAGGTATCACTTAGCAAATGGTGATTCTCAAGTTAAAGTGCATGACATAACTTTCAGCTAGTCTCACACAATCAAACTTGGGTATGTTTAACACACACTTCTAGAGGCGAGAGTTAGAATGGGATCAAATTGACTGCAAACACTCTCCAAATCACATCACTGGTATTGTTCTAGATTAAAGAGATGCTTGTTACAGATTCCAGGCCTGCCCCCCACTGTCAGATCCTTTGAATCGCCTGCATCTCACCCCCACCAAGCACTAACTCATAAGGCTACTGCTGAATGAAACTATTTTATAAGCAGACAAAGGATATTTTGTTAAAGCAGTTAAACATGCTTTACAACTAATCTCTTCATCATCAGAGGTATTTTAGAAATGCTTCCCCTTTAGTCACAGTTTTGCAGATTCACCATATGCAGTAGCATTAAGTTGGAGATTTAATGCATGAAACTCATTGTTTGATATTTAACTATTTACATATTTATTTATTTAAAAGTTTTACTACCCCGCCCCTCCTGCCACAGGCAGCTCGGGGCGGCTTACGATCAGTACAAACAAACACCACATAAAAGGATAAAAATCTATCCCACCCCACCTCCACCCTAACCCATTCCCCCACCCAATCCCCCATATTCCTGTACCCTGTTTTTATTTTGCCCCTTTCCAGTTCTTGGATCCAGCCCCTACCCTCAAGTACTGAAAGAGGGAGCTCAGAGCAAGGGAGCAGGAATGAGGGGGGCATATACCCAGAGGCACAGCTAGGTTGAAATGGGCCTGGTGCAGATGGCGGCAAGTCCTTCTCAGCAGCAGTGAATACAGTTGCCCCAGGGAATTTAAAAATGCTAACATTAGGTAAAGACAGATGCGCCATGGGCCCAGTAGGACCCATCTGGGCCAGGGACTCAGCTGCAGTCTGTTCCCTGGCTGCCAGGTGTTGGCCCACTAGTGCCCTGGGTAGGCAGCTCGCCCAGATTGCATCTCCCAGAAGATCCCAGGCACACATTCCCTTGTCTCTCCCAGGCACACATTCCCCCTTCCCTGTCTCCCTTCCCCCTGTCTTTAGAGTGTAAGTTCTCGGGCAGGGACCATGTCTATCTTGTTTTTTGTAAAGCGCCAGGTACATCGCTGGCGCTATATAAATGCTTATAATAATTATTATAATAAAATAATAATAATAATAATCAGAAGCTTTGACCAGAAAAGGGATGGGGGCACATCAGAAAAAGAGGAGATAAAGGGGTTCTTTGAGAGCTGGATTCTTCTTTGTGTAAAGAAAACCTAATGATTCATTCCCAGGTTTCATTCCTGGAGTCTTGCCTTCCCCACCTGTAACAGAGTTGATTGTCAGCGCACCCCCCCCAATGAGACGCAGAGACTGTAAATGGTGTTAAAAAATGGCCGCACTCTTTATTGATGACGCATTCAGCCTTAATAGATGGTGGGTGAATTGCCTTGGCAATTCTGGGTCCAGCACGCTACCTAATTAACTTATCTTATTAACTGTGGCACTGTCTGGATGCACCCTCCATTAACAGTGCCCGAACCTTAAACCCCGCCTCCCTCGACAGCGCTCGGGCTTGGCCGTACGGGAGGCGGGTGACGAACAACCAACCTTTTATCTGGGTAAGGAGAGAAACATCGACCCGGTGTGGAGACAGCGCATGCCCCTGGACACCGGCTCAAGGCCACGCCTCCTCAGGGGATGACCTCGGTGCCTGCTGTGCCCCGCATTACACCGAGTGTCACCCCCCATCTCTTAAGGAGATGCCCCCTTCTATTTCCTACCAATACCTATTTATCCTATGTAGCATGCTGGACCCCCGCAGAGTGCGACAATAATGACCATTCAACTTCCAATCAAATCAACTCAAATTGTACCTCAAGTGGGCTAACAAGCCATCGGCCGAGATCAGATTTCCCCTATTTAATGCCAAATTACACAGTGGAGCCAATTACCTAGATCGAATAATTGGGATACCAATAAAACCTATTAAACCTACCTCCAACACTGTTGAGGAGGCGAAAATTCCAGACCGTATAATTCTTGTCTGTCAAAAATTCCTCCTCGATCCCTGGTAAGGCAATCAGCTACAGCCACAGTGCTGGAGGGGATGGTGGGTGGGGCCGATCGCCTCCTTGCCACGAGGCGAATGGCTTCCTCGTGGCCTAATGCAGGAATCCGCCCCTTCTAACAGGGGCGGGGATTCCAGGCCCCTACGAAGCACGCATGCGCCCGCCTCGTTCCCAGGGGCTGTTGCAGTGCTGCAACCAATCAGCAGCGCCGCCCTGTAAGAGGACTGCCCGCAGCGGCCGCTCGTTCCCTCTCTTCTGCGCCTCTCCTGGGAACACACGAGGAGGGGCGCGACAAAACGCCCGTTGCCGCCATTTTGGCGGCGAAGGGTACTACTCACCCTCTTTTTCAAAGCACTTTTCTGGAGCTGTTTCACTTGTAGATTTCTGGGAGTTATATTATTTCTTCTTTCCTATCCGATACCGTGGCACACTCCTGCTGTGCACTGCACACAGCAGCCCAATTTCCTCCTAGGTGTGACATCAGCCCAGTTCTGTGTAAAGTGATTCCAGCACAGACTGAAACCTTTAGCTAAAGCCCCACAAGCTACTGAAGAACTAAACACCTGCAAGTCAGAGTTTGACCCAAGATAAACAGCAACATTTCAGCAGACCCCCAAGCACCTTCTTCCCCTTCTCATTCAACCAGAGGAGTTCAAGGCAGAGATATCCCCTGCTTTTTCACCCCCAAGGCTCCCTATTCCCATGATTTTATCTTGAGCCCATGGGCACCAGAAGAAAATGCCACTGCATGCAAACCCCACCAGCTCCCACTCACTCCGCCTCTTCCAAGCATCATGAGGTCACAATGCTTGGAAAAGGGGCAAGGTCATGTCAGAAAGGGGCAGAGCCAGACAATTTTCCTTCTGAAGGTAGCTCGGATTGTGCTCTTTCTTGAGCCTTGACATATTGGAGACAAAGGGTGCAGCCACACAAGACAGGGAGGGGAGGCTACCATGCCGTGGGTAGCATTACCCCTCTCTGGGCAGCCAGAGCATGCAACGCAGTGCATCCTGTTCCCCTTGCCCCATGGCAGGGCAAACAGCTGCCTGCTATACAACACGTGTTCAAAAAAATTCCAAGGATGGGTCTCGGAGCAGCCTTACCCCATAGGGTTCTTTTGAGCAGCACGATTATGAAGTTGTCTGGTGCTGCCCTTGGCACCAACACAAGACCCATTCCTTTCAATGAGGCTTGTCCTGGCAGTGGCAGAGTGCTTTAGGGATCAAGCTATAAGCTCAAGGTCCTTGGGAATCAAGCAGCTAGACAGCAGTAGCTCAGGTTCAAGGATAAAGTGGGGTTGATGTCACCAGCAAATTTAAAACATGAAGTCCGTGAATAAAGCCAAGCCAGCTCTACTTTGATCATGGCTGAGTCATTGTCCCCCAGCCCAAAGAAGACACGAACACCATTCTTAGTGGAGTAAATGAGGCCGCACCATACTTTATTGTTAGCCTTATCGGGGAGGAAGGGGCCATGCCCTTCCGGGTCCTGTCAACCTAGTCTATTCCTAACTTAGGTAGAGTAAATTGTAGGTGGTCTGATGTCCCTCAGTACCGCACCTTGCCACCTATAGCTGCTGCGATGTCACACCTGCCCAGCCGCCCCCGGCTGGGTCAGGCAGTCTTCACTTACCGTGACCCAAGGAAGGACTGAGGGCAGGCTGCGACAACCCTGGACCGCCCCTGTCCTAGGGTCTTTCGCCGTCCAGCCCCCCTTCCTGGGTTCAGCGCGATGCTGGCTGGCAAGCTCTAGCATTCGCATGTACCCCATCTCTTTAAGGAGATGACCTGGCAGCAGACTATCCCTACCTAACTTCCTGACTTGCCGGACCCCTGCGGTGCGACATTTATTAGACTCCAGCCCCCTTCCCACCAGTAGCCAATAAGATTCAAATGACACTGTGAGGAAGGCGAAAAAACTAAACAGGAAGTAAGCCAATTATCCTGCTAGCCAAAAATTCCTTCCCGGCCCTGACTAAATTCAGCGACCAGTATTACCCACAGTATCACAGGGTGGGTGGGAGGCTGTTCCTTCGTCGACGATCCAGGCGCGAATGGTCTTCTCGCGCCTGGCCACAAGATGGCGCCCGTGAGCTCCCGCACCTCGCGAGAGCCTTTTTCGCGCCGTTTTCTTCGTCCTACGCCGTGCGCCGCCCCCTCAGCGTGTCATCCTCTGGCCCAGCGGCGGGAGGACAACGGCCGCCGCCCCCGAGCCGCCCCCCCCGTTCGGGGGAGGGGCCGGGTAGGCGACGAACATTCTCTGAACTTAACTAAATGGGTAGGAGAAGTCATGTCTCAAAAGATTGCTGGATTACGCTGAAGGATAACATTCTGCATTTTTTTGCTTTTCTACCAAGCTGTTACATGCAGGTCTGATAGGAGAGGAAAGAAGGGGGGTCACAATTGTACCAGGCCCCCTAGCAGGTGGGGGCAAAGACTACAGTATACATTAAAATATGGTGAGTCAGGGGGACGATGCGCATGCGCGAGTAGACAAGCCGCGCCGAAACCGTGCTCCTCCGGCAAACCAGATCCGGCGCTTAAAAAACAGGGGGAAAAACCAAACTTAAAAAATTAAACAACTGCTCCAGCTGGGGGAAGGTCTGGGGCATGGGCCCCCCCCGAAAAAAGCAGGGGAGAAAGGACCTCTGATGTGTATGTGGCAGTAAAAACAAGCAGCTGAAGCTGCACAGGAAGGAGAAGGGGTGAGTGACAAGATGGCGGCTGCGATTTCCCCTAACGCCCATGGGAACACAGAAACGGAGGAACAAACCACCATAGACATGATCCTGACTGAAATAAAAGCCTCCTAGATAGAAATACAAACATCAAGGGCTGAAGCCCAAAAAGACAAAATTGAGGGTCTTGAAAAAATTAATACAGTGAATAAAGCAGTGGAAAATGGGAATAAAAAACATGGCAAAAAGAATAGACCAGGCTGAGGAAAGAATCTCCAACCTGGAGGACCAGGCACTGAACAGTGAACACTGATGGTGACCTGGCAAAAATAAAAGAATCCCTATCCCTGCTGAGATTTAAATGCGAGGACCTGGAAAACAGATCCAGATGCAGTAACCTTCGTATAATGGGAATAAAAGAAAATAGTGATGCAGAGGAGATGCTGATGCAGATCTTTCAACATAATTTTCCAGATCAACCTCAGCGCCACAACATAGAAATTGAAAGGACACATAGAACACTAAGGCCCAAACCAAAAGACTCTGACCCACCCAGGGCCATTATAATCAAGTTCTTAAAATATAAGGACAAAGAAGCCATTCTAACAGAATCCAGAAAAAAAAAAAAAAAAGACAACCGTTAGAATACCAAGGCAGTAAGATCAGAATCCAAGCAGACTATGCAACAGAAACCATGACACGGCGCAGGGCATGGGCAAAATTTTACAGTGAACTAAATGAAAGGGGGTTCAGACCCCAATTATGGCACCCAGCGAAATTAGCAATTCTCGTAGACGGCAGGAGAAGGGTCTTCAAAGACACCACAGACTTAGAAATATTCCTACATGCCCACAAGCCAGATCAACCTAACAGAAGAGAGGAAAGATGAGACTTAATACCACAGATTAAACAATTAAACATTACAGATATATGGGTAAAATAAAATAATATGTATAAGATTATATATGCATAGCACAACTGAAAATTTGGAAAAAATGTAAAGTAATGCCGGAGGGCGGGGGGAGGGAAGGAGAAAGCAAAACACACAAGAAACCCCCCAAAGCACCCCATTAGGAGGGGGGGCAAAATGGGAAATTGCACTCCCATCAGCTATATGTTGCTAAGCAACATAAGGTTCAAGCAAGTAATGTTTCACTGTTGTATGTATTTGTTGTTAATGTTATTTAATATATTTTCAGCTCCGCTAGAATTAGAGAGGACAACCAGGCTTATTCCCCACTTCAGACGCACCCGTGACCCTAATATAGAACAAGATAAAGAAACCCATAAGCAAAGAGAATCACCACACACTCAAAACACAAACAACCCAATGGCAATGACAACAGGTAAACCCCCAAATATAAGATTTGTTTCCCTGAATGTGAAAGGCTTAAATCACACTGAAAAGAGGAAAAAAGTTACAGAATTTATAAACAGACCAACAGATAGAGGTTCTCTTTTTGCAGGAGACACACCTGCTGCAAAGAGACTTGAAAAGGTTCACATTCAGCGGTAAAGGCGATATATATGCAGCATGTGGGAAGAAAAAAAAAGGCAGGAGTCCTGATAGTTTAAATTCGATTGCTGATGTAAAACCTAATAGAACCAAAAAAAAGACAAGGAAGGTAGATTTTTATTTTTAAAAGGCCTATTAGACACACAGCAAGTAACATTAGTTAACCTCTATGCTCCAAATGAGAACACACACCAATTCTTTCAAAAATACATCCCCCTGATCACTCAACACACAGAAGGCTTATTAATCATTCAAGGAGACTTTAATTCCCCACTGACAATACTAGATCACTCCATAAAAACACAACTCACTCACACCCACAAACACATAGCAACGACATTATCCCAACATGGCTTAATGGATGTCTGGAGATGCTTAAACCCCACAGCAAGAAGTTACACCTTCCACTCGAACAGACACAACACATACACAAAAATAGACCATTTGATAACAGAAAAAGACACACTACACAATTGCTGTAAGTGTGAAATATTACTTATCACATTTTCAGACCATAACGCGCTGGTCTCTACCTTTTATTGGAATACATCCACAAAGCAAAAATCTCATAGTTGGCAATTGGATAGAGAAATATTAAAAAATGAGTGGATAAAACAACAAATAGAAGAAGATCTTAAGGAATATTTTGATTTAAACATAGGAACAGTACAATCCCCCCAAATATTATGGGAGGCAATGAAAGCTATAATAAGGGGTAAAATCATAGCTATAAAAGCAAAAATGAATAAGATGAGAAGAGGAAGGAATGAAGCCCTTCTTAATCAATTAGCAAACCTAGAAATAGAAAATAGCAGATTTCCCACTAAGAGTAACCAAATTGAAATTCAAAAGATACGCAGTGAAATAGACACAATAGAAACGCAAAAAATCACACAACTGAGAAAAATTAAAAGCTTTTATTTTTAAAACTGTAATAAACCAGGCAGAGCTTTAGCACAATTAACAAAAACTAAAAGAACAAAAGCTGCCATCCCAATAATAAAAATGCAGGATGGAAGCAAAACATCAAAACAGCAAGAAATACAAAGAACATTTATAGAGTTCTATCAAAAGCTGTACACATCCTCAAATCCAGACCCTGAAAAAATAACAGAATTTATTAATAAATACAACATGCCCAAATTTAACAAAGACCAAATAAAATACCTTAATTCTACAATAGCAGAAGAAGAGACCAAACGCACAATTAAAGATTTTTTTAAAAAACAAGGCAGGTGGACCAGATGGCCTGCCGGCAGAATTTTACAAAACGTTGAGTAAAATAATCATACCACACATAACAAACACATTCAACAACATGAGTACTCCAAAAATGCCAACAACATTCTACGAAGCAGTTATCACCCTAATACCCAAACCAGGTAGAAATGCAGAGGAATGTGATAGCTACAGGCCAATATCTTTGCTCAACACAGATTACAAAATATTCACAAAAATATTAGCCAACAGACTAGCAGCAATAATCGGTGAAGTGATCCACACCGATCAAACGGGCTTTATACCAAACAGACTAGGGATCGACAACATTAGAAGAACAGTTAACTTGATTTATGCAGCCCAAAAGACCGACCAACCAGCAATAATATTATCCGCTGATGCGGAGAAGGTCTTTGACAGGGCGGAGCCAGAATGTTTATACAAAGTATTAGAACATTTGGAAATCAAAGGTAACTTTATAAGAGCAATTAAAGCCATCAACTCAAACCCCAGATCAAAAATATGAATTAATGGTGAATTAACAGACCCATTCCTCCTGACAAGAGGAACCAGGCAGGGCTGCCCACTATCCCCCCTTTTATTTAATATTACTTTAGAACTTTTAGCATGTGCTATCAGACAAGATCAAGACATTACAGGCATACAGATAGATCAAACACATCACAAATTGTCCCTATTCGCAGATGATATGCTGCTATATATCACAAACCCACATACGACGATACCAAAAATCCTCACACTCATAAATCAGTTTAGTAAGATTTCAGGATACAAAAGTAACCCCCAAAAATCACAGGCCGTTATACTTATCAAAAACAATTTGGAAACCCAAGCCATCGCAGATCGAATAGTATAATACCCTTTGCGGTAGCTGAATCTCAGTTTAAATACCTGGGGGTAAACATCACAAAAGACCACACAAAATTATACAAAGCAAACTTCCCCCCCCAATTTTAAACCAAATACGTAGTGAAATCTCAACATGGCAAAGACTCAAAACTTCCTGGTTAGGAAATATCAATTTGTTTAAAATGATAGCATTGCCCAAGATTTTGTACAAGGCTATGGCCCTACCTATACAAATCCCACCCAAATTTATAAAACAATGCGAACAAGCCATGCTGGAGGTAAAAAACATAGAATAAACAAACAAACTCTGATTAGAAAAAAAAAGGGAGGCGTTAATATGCCAGATATAAAAACTTACCTTAGAGCAGCTGCACTTAGAACACTAAGATATTGGTACCACCCTATGAAAAACACTACCTGGGTGGAAATAGAAAAAAAATTACTAGGTAACCCAAATTTACAAAAAATGATAACTACTCATGGAAAAATAAATTCAAGGAAAACAGCAGAGCACTCATTCGCACACGCTACCATACAACATTGGCACGTAACACAAAAAAATATTAAAATATCCCCAGAAGCTTCACCTTATAAGCCTATAAGTACCCAGGCGTCATGGAATGACAATACAGCAAAGAATTTAAGAAAAACACTAAACAAATGCAACATTCACAGAGCAGAACAATTATTTAAAGACAACCATTTCATAACAATACAAGAACTGCAAGAAACAACCAAAACAAAAATAGACACATTACAATACCTTCAAATAAAAAACAGATTCATGGATAAAAACAAAATACAAACACTACACTAGAAAACCCACAACTTTAGAAAAAATCTTATTCAGCCATACCGCCAACAAGGGCTTAATAGCAAGATTTATGGGGCACTGATCGAGGCCGAAGCAAATAAACCAATCACATACATAGAAAAATGGGAACGTGAACTGGGAAAAAAATTAGAGAAACAACAAATTGAAAAAATTGGATACCACATGCACAACTGTGCGAGTTCACTGGAAATGAAAGAAACCCAAATCAAGGTAATTTTAAGATATTACCTAACCCCAATCCACTTCAAAAAAAATAGATGGCGGAGGCCTCGATCAATGCTGGAGGCGATGTGGGGAACAGGGCACCTACCTTCATTGTTGGTGGTCCTGTCCCAAGGTACAACAGCTGTGGTGTATAGTATGGACCTATATGAAAAAGGCCCCAGGATTGATCATACCTTTCCGACCAGAAACCGCATTAATGGGATTATACCCGGAAATACCTCTGATGAAACACCACCAAGAAACTTGCACACTTATGACTTTGGCCGGACTAAATATCATTGCACGTAATTGGAAAACGGCAAAAAAATTATCAGAGACCGAATTGATAAAAAGACTGTGGTATATGTGTTCAATGGAGAAAATAGCATCAACACAAGACAATAAATCAAAGAAATTCACTACAAGTTGGTTCTCCTGCATAGAAAACATACAAGGACACACGGTCAAAGATGAAACTCGATCATACCATATAAGGGACAATAAAAACATACCAACGGAGCAAGTTATACTGTTAGCGCGCACTTAGATTTGTAAGTTATTGAATGTTTTATATGTTTATGGAAAAAAAAAAAAAAAATTTAAATGGTGAGTCAAATAATAATTACAAGTAACATGTGTCAAAGTACTAGTATAATCTCCAGAAATTGATTCCAAATGTCATGATGGGAGGAAATGGAAGGTAGGGGGTCTCCCAAGTACTGGGGCCCCAGATACCTCTGAACAAGCCTGGCTACACAGGAAATGCAAGGATGCTCTTTCAGGAACAAAGGCAGCATTTCATACAGTTAATAGTCAACAGCTTTCTCTTAAACTTTTAAAAATAGTCTCCCTTTAAAGCCATGAAAGCAAGGGAAAGTGGTGTTAAATGCTGCAGTACACCAGTCTCACATTTACGGATGTTTGTTTGTATTGCAACAACACCCATAGGAGGCATGCGATTGCGTTGCAGGTCTCGGGAGGCATCATGGCTACATGGGCTGGAGGCATCACTGGACTTGAAGGGTTCACTCCAAAGTCCACAGAGTTAAACAGGAAGCTTTCTGCTGCTGGGGGGCTGGATCAAGCTCAGTCATAGTGAGCAAAAGACCCTGCACAAAAGCTAGCTGTTCGTTTGGCAATGACTGAGTATGGCTGTGAAATGAACCAATTAAGAGACCAGGAAATGGTATCCACACCACAAGAGAAATACCAAGGCAATCAGCAGCCTATCAGAAGACTAGTTGGCCGTCCCAGAATTAAGTCAAGATTTAAAGACATGATCCTGCAAATTGCCGAGAGTCTCAACTGACCTTTCCCTCAATTAATTAATAAGGCTTTAAAATGAAATATCTATATAGTTTCTCCTAAAAGCCATCTCTTCTGGCTCCTACTGGAAGAAAACAATTCCCCCAGCACCTGGTTTGAATAAATTGATCTGCCAAGGTGTCAGACAGCATTCGTTATTTCAGGCGAGATTTGAAAGTTACTCTACAAGAATAAAATAAGGCCCTGCTTAGTGATAAAGGGAGAATTCATGTTTGCACAAGCTAATCTCCCAGCGGCTCAGCCTGGGGAGCGGACACCCATCCCCCCAGGGCCTGACCTGCTGCTGCTGCCACCGCCATCGCCACCGCTGTGGGGAGAGGATCCGGCCCCCTGACAAGACCTGAGCTGCCCGGCCCCAGGTAACATCGACCCCCTCCCCCTGTTGGAGGAGGGAGTGGGGCCAGCACTCAGGGACGGACTTCCTGCCCAGAGGGGCCAAAAGCCGCCAGCAGCTCAGCCTGGGGAGCAGACACCCATCCCCTCAGGGCTCAACCTGCCACTGCTGCCATCGCCGCCACTGCTGTGGGGAGAGGATCCAGCTCCAGGTAACATCGACCCCTCCCCCTGTTGGAGAAGGGGGGCAGAGCCGGTGCTCGGGGACAGACTTCCAGCCCAGCAGGGCCAAAAGCCACCAAAGGATCCTTAGGTGTGGCCCTTAGTGGGGTCTGAGTGAGCTAGGGCGGGAGTATTTGTATTTGGGGATTGGGACATGGGGGTAGGTAGGATGGAATGCTTGTTTTATATGGGGAGGGGGACTGGGTTGGGGGGGGAAGGACTTGACCCCCTTGGTGTGAGGGAGGGGTGCAGTCCTTGGGGAAGGGGGGTTGCCCCTCTGTGGCA
>QEPC01001198.1:178173-305139 GCA_003113815.1 Sphenodon punctatus
AGAAATTAATTCACGCTTAGAGCAATATTTTATATTTTATCATCAACATACATGTAATATATGTACTGAATTCCTTACCATACATACTTCATTTTTATCGATAACTACACATGCAGATTTTACAATTATGAAACTAATTTATTATCATAATTTGACAAGGAACAATTTTGTCAGAGTGATTTAAGTCTGTTCTTTACATGTATACAAATTGTGTACAGTTCATACATACAATGAAGTAAAGAATGTGAGTGTAGACATTATATAATTCATTTTACACAATGAAGTTATGTAGAAACAGACTTCTATCACTCTGACAACTCTTCTATCACTCTGATCCACTCTTGCTTCAGCGCCTGGGCCTCAAGTAGCACCTTCATTATTCTGTTAGTTCTATCTCCTTAAAGGGCCAGAGGCATTGCAGGCACTCTGCCCTGCAACACCCACCCTTCCCTTAAGAGAAGACACTTGCAATATAGACAAGACTGCGTTTTTGCAGTGAAGACAAGTTGTGTCCCAAAGTTGTTGGGAACTCTTGGTTTTGTCTGTCCGACCTGTAGCACACACTTAAAGTCCAATGCAGTGCCAGACACAACAACATTGTGTTTTGTCAATATACTAACAACAACTATATTGTGCCTGAGCCCACACGATGACTATAGCCTCTCTTGGTGTCCCTGCCACCATGTTCATCTCTCTCTCCACTGCTGGGTGCTAGCTCAATCTGTGGCCCTAGCAAGGTCCTTTGCAGGAGAGGGTTCACCCCAGGAGTTGACAGACCAAAAAGGTGTCCCATGGTCTGCATCTCACCACAGACACAAATATCCAGGTTTTGTAGATAGCCCTTCTTTCCCATGCTGTTCTTTCACCTGTCAGTCCTTGTTCAAAGGTATTAGACTCCTCCAAATTGGCCAGCTCAACTCTGCCCCTACTAGACGATTTCAACAGCACCTAAATACATTTTACAGCTATAGTGAAGAGGTACTATTGCCATCAACAAACATTCAAAATCATAAGTCAAATGCCTCAAATTCTGATTTATTTTTTTAAAGACATTTGAAATTTTGATACATATTTGCTCTTTCTTGTTACAGCCTTTTTAGGGTACACCGAGATCACATTTTCATGCTTTCCTCCTCAACCATGCAGACTCAACACTTCATTTTAAAAAATTAAGGTTGATAGTGTCACATATTCACCTGACTCCAGACTCTGATACTTGAACTAAAATACCACTCAATGCATGACTTATGATAAAACCAACAAGAAGGCAATATTAAAGATGGGATGAATACAGAGGTGGGAAAATAAATGCAAAAGATGTGCTTATTTTTTTTAATCATTCAGTAATATAAATAAAATTTTTGCCTACCAAATTACTATATATATATAATATTATATTATATTGAACAAATTTACTATGTGAGAACTTGATTCCAAGACCTTGTCTACACACAAAGTTGCACGAGCATAAATAAATCATTTTGAAGAACACACCCTTAGTAAACCTACTGCCAGTCTGTATATAGACAACATCTTAGAATTACAATCAATCAGGGAACAGAAGTGTGCTATTCTGAACTGCAAACATGATGCCTGCAGTTCAAAATGTCATGCTGGCAGGTCAAAATGGCAGTTTATTTTTAATTATTATTATTATAAGCATTTATATAGTGCAAGCAATGTACCTGGTGCTTTACAAAAGACAAGATAGACACGGTCCTGCCCGAAAGTGTTTGAGCCACAAATATTGAATATTCAAAGCAGTAGACTGTCGTGGTTTTTTCCTGTGGACCACTTTTGCATTGGTCAAAGTCCATGGGCTGGATATGCCCGGAGTGAGTCCTGCTGCAGCAGGGGAGGACTGAGGGCTGAGGGTAGGTGCTCGGAGCAGGAAAAGACTTGAAGGAGCACACTCAGAGTGGGGAAGGGGCAGAGAGAGAGGAGCTGATGAAGCACGCATAAAAGGAGTGGGCATGGGGGTGTGCATTGAGGGGAAAGGCACTGAGACATGCACTGAAAGGCAGGGGCTGAACCCCCAGGGGCCTGTTCCATGACCTGAAAAGGGGCCTACAACAAAAGACCATGAGCTTGAGGTTCCTCATCCCTGGTTTACTGAGGGCAGTGTGCACAGCAAGTGCTACCAATCCATGAATTAAAATACACTGGAATAAAATACTCATGGATATTAAACAAAATTATGAAGACCATGAGTTGTTCACAGGCTGTCAGCATCCGCCGCCCGGTGCGAAGTAGCCGGCATGCTGGGGGAGGTCGAGGGGAGGGGCCAGTGCAGACGGCCCCAGAGATCACCGGTCCAACAGACATTGAGGGAACGGACAGGCAGGGAACCCCGACACCACTGCCCCCGGCAGCAAGAACAGCAGAAGCCGCAGGACCGGTGACCACGCCCCCCGCAATCCCGGAGCACGGAGAGTCACTTGGACCGCCTCGGACCATGCCCTCGACATTGCCACGCCACTCGGAGCTTCTGAGGGCACGTACGGGGGCGGGGCCTGTCGCATAAAATCCAGCGCCGCAGTTAGAGCGACGCTGGTGATTACAGAGAAACTGGCCCCCTTGCGTTTGCTTCCCTGCTTCTGATCTTGGCCGAGACAACAATACTGATTTCCTACCATGTGTGTGGACCCTCCTTCCTGCAAGCCCCTAGAGTGAATCGTGAGTGAGTGAGAGAGCGTGAGGTGAGTGAGCGGGTGTGCGTGAGCCCTCCCTACCGGGCCCCGTTCCCGTACCTTCCCCTGGAATCACATCGAGTGCGTGTAGCCTGCTCCCTTTCCCGCACGTGGAGGTGGTTCCCCTCCCTCACTACATCCCACCGCACCTTACTCCTTGTTCTTTCTTGCCCCTGAGTGTGTGTACTAGGGTGTGTGGGGGTACCTAGTGGCCTCTCTGGATCAGGGCGCCCTATGATGATAGAGGCCTGTTCTCTTTGATTAGAGGTGATGGCCACAACTCTATCCTGATGGGCATAGTCATTCCCCACTTCCTGTGTAATCGAGAGAGTCCCCTCTTAGGGTACCGTGCGGGTGAAGGGTGTACGTGTGTGTGTGCCTAAATTCCCCCCTCCCCGGTGACACAGGCTAGTCAGAAACACACACACACACACACAGTCTCCATTTGATGAACATTGTTCACTCTGAATAATTTGCCTAGTTGTAGTAAGTCGGTTTTGCTTGGCTGATTGGGAGTATTGCATCACTGGTGGAAGTGCTGCAATTTTAGTGGAAGTTAATGTTTCTGAATGACTGTGTTTGAGTGGTGTGTGCTCTTGTGGTCTGGTGAAGAATTCCTGGCTTTTTAACTGGCATTTCTTTTCTTTTCTTTCTTTGACTGGCATTTAAATAGCCATGGCAATAGTTCAGAAGACAGAGGAAAAGTTTTGGTTCTATCCCTTTCAGTTGCAGGTTAACATGTATCCTTCTTAATACCAATAAACACTGGGAAATGGTTCAAAGACCAAACCAATGACTCATTACAAGGACTGGAAGCATAAATTAAAGTAAAACTCTACTCACAGTGACACCTTCCCTTTAGCAGCACAGCTGTACAAAAAAATGCTTCTTTGCATCCAAAATTCAAGCTGTTTCTACCTTGAAAATTTCATTGGTGTTTGGAGAATTAGAGAAATTGCCAAGAGATGAGAAACTGAAAGTTCTGCTTCTGGAAGAAGAGAGTTTACGTCAAACTGTTTAGAACTTTGGGTAAAAACAAAGGTGACAGTGACCCACTTTGGTCAGCTTTGTCCTGTTGTGACCGCGGGTCACTGTCATGTTTGTCTTGAACACCTAGGTGTTTCATCGGACTGACCCCAGACATATCGGCAACTAGCCTGGGCTATTACTAAGTAAAGTGTAGAAGTCACAACACAGGCTACTGTTGGATTGTGCAACAGTCACAAGTAAAAGCCCATTGCAATCCCTGCAAGCTTAATATGGGGTTTGTCCTTTAGGGGGAGAGTCAGGGGATGAAACCGGGGTTTTTTTCTCCTTGTCTCCTCTTTTCTCCTCTCTCTCTCTCCTCCATCTTGTCCCATGCAGTCTGTACAGTATAGAAGCATGTTTTCTGAGTTCTTAGTAAAGTTCTGTTTTGAAGAAACTTCTGCTGTGTGTTATTCAACAGAAAGCAAACTCTACAATAGGTTATGGGCCCAGGACATTTTCAAGGAACTTTTGAAGACTAGAAGCAGCCCAGAAGGAGTGCAGACTGTGAAAGAAAACTCCCAGAGAGGCCTACTGACTGTGAGTAAGAAGGCCTAAATCCCAGAAGGGGAAAGGGAGGGAAGCAAGTATGGCAAGCAACTCAGACTTTCAGTAGGAAAGCTGAACAATGTAAACTACCAATTATGGAAGTTTAAAGTGGAAATGCTGCTGTCTAAAGATGATCTATGGGAGGTGATTACCACAAACAGACCAGCAGCAAATCACGAGGAATGGGATAAAAAGGACAGGTTAGCAAAGGCTACAATAAGTTTATTGGTAGAATATGACCAGCTAATCCATATAAGAAGTGAGACCACAGCAAGAGGCATGTGGATTGCATTGCAAAACTTGCATGAGAGAACTAGCCTGAATAGCAAACTGTTTCTGCTGAGGAAACTATACAAAGTGAGGCTTGGCAAAGAAAGTGAAATGCAGGAGCATATAAATGCCATGTTGGAAGGAGTGGCACAGCTGCGTGGTACTGGAGAAGATATAAAGGACAGCCATGTGGTAGCCCCACTCCTCTGCAGCCTGCCTGAATCTTACAGTGCCCTCATCAATGCTCTGGAAACCAGGCCAGAGGCTGAACTGAAGCTGGAATTTGTTAAAAGTAGACTTTCGGATGAATTACAGTGCAGAAGGGAGAACCTGCAGAATGATCTAAAGCAGGATAATGAGACTGCACTGAAAACCTCAGACAAAGCTCTTAAGAGGGAAACCAGAGTATGCTTCAGATGCAAAAAGGAGGGACATTTCAAGAAAGACTGCTATATATGGAAAACAGAACAGCAGAAACTGTCTCCACAAACATCTAAGCAGAGGGCTAAAGTCACAAACAGCAACACAGTCGCTCAACAATGGAGTGGGTGCTTCAAAGCAATGCAAGACAGCTCATCCCAAAATTGGTGTGTAGACTCCAGGGCAACGATCCACATGACTAGGATTAAAGGATTCTTCACAGGGCTGGATCTGAGCAGTAAAGAAAGGATCTACCTTGCAGATGGGAGAAGCATCAACGCGGAAGGAATTGGGCAAGGATTCCTGTACTGCAACCAGTCACAGGGAGGCACACTAACCATACCCATGAAAAATGTGCTCTATGTGCCCAACTTAAAAGGGGGACTCCTGTCCGTGAGGTGCCTGGCAGCGAGGGGGCTCACCATCTGTTTCCAGGGAAACGAATGCACAATTCAAAATGGGAGCAAAAGTACTGGCCAGAGCCACTGCAGATGAGCATCTGTACCATCTAAGCACAGTGAAAAAACAGGCAAAGCTCACTTCGCACAAGCCACACAATGACTGCATCCACCTGTGGCATAGACGCATGGGACGAAGGAGAACAATCAACCACGGATGAAACCACTGAAAGGGAGCAATCCTCTGAACAAATAGTCAAAATCTGCACAAAGGTAACAGAAGTGCAGGAACAGACACAGCCAGTTGTTGATGCTGAGCCAAGGCAGTCGACGAGGTCTAAGAAAGGCATTCCCCCCACTCGTCTCTCCTACAAAGTCAGCACCAGTAAATTGTCAGAGCCAGCATCCTGGGAGGACATCTCGCAGATGTCAGAAGGGGAAGCAGAAAAATGGCTAAGAGTGGCTAAATGGTGAGTTGAAGGAAGATATTTACATGGACCAACCACCGGGGTTTGCAGACACTGAAAGGCCAGATCTTGTATGCAAATTGCACAAAAGCATATATGGGCTTAAGCAGGCCACCAGAGCATGGAACACTAAAATAAACAAGGTGCTCATGAGGGAAAATTTTACCAGGAGCAAAGCAGATCCCTGCTTATACACAAAGAGACTAAGGAGCAGGTGGATCTTTGTATTAATTTACGTTGATGACCGTATCGTATGCTTTGAGCAAGAAGGGGACAAGTGCGAAACAATGAGAGCTCTAAATCAGGACTTTGAAACTAAGGACCTGGGTAACATGACACACTACCTTGGAATACAAATTGAAAGAGAAGACGACGGAAGCATGCAAACGGAAAGAGAAGACGATGGCAGCTATCTTCTCAATCAAAGACAGGCAATAGAAGAGATGATAGAAAGTTTCGGCATGGGGGTGCGAAGGCAGAAAATACCCCTATGGAAACCAGCTACCCAAAGGAGATCAAAGAATCGAGCTTATTGCTGCCAGACAATAAGCAACACAGAAAGGTGATAGGAAAGCTCTTGTACTTTGCCACAATCACAAGTCCTGACATTGTGGTGTCAATAGGTATACTGTGTAGACAAGTCTCAGCCCCAACCCAAAGGGATTGGAATGCAGTGAAGAGGGTCTTACGGTACCTGAAAGGGACTGTGCACCTCAGGCTATGGCTCCCAGCATCTTCTGTGTCAGACTTGATAGGGTACGTGGACACAGATTGGGCTGGAGACCATTCGGACCAAAAATCTACCAGTGGGTACCTATTTTTGCTTGGTGGCGGACCCATCAGCTGGTGCAGTAGGAAACAAGCCTCTGTGACACTTTCCTGAACGGACGCAGAGTACGTGGCAGTGGCACACACCAGCCAAGAAGTTATCTGGTTGCGACAGCTTCTGAATGATCTGGGGCAAAAATTGGACAGACTCATGCTGATCCTGGAAGACAACCAAGGATGTATAGCGCTGGCGCAAACAGAAAGAATCAACCCCAGAACCAAGCACATACCATTTCCTGAAAGACTCACAGGAGCAAGGACTCATAGATCTGCAATACTGTCCTACAGAGGATGTGACAGTGGATGTGTTCACGAAGCCACTAGCAGGGGAACGCTATTAAGAAGAATGAACCTAGTGGGTTTGACGAGTGACTGTTGAGAAGGGGTGTTGGATTGTGTAACAGTCACAAGTAAAAACCCATTGCAAGCCCTGCAAGCTTAATATGGGGCTTGTCCAGTAGGGGGAGGGTCAGGGGATGAAACAGTTTCTTTTTCTCCTTGTCTCCTCTCTCTGTCCTCCATCTTGTCCCATGCAGTCTGTACAGTACGGAAGCATGTCTTCTAAGCTCTTAATAAAGTTCTGTTTTGAAGAAACTTCTGCTGTGTGTTATTCAACAGAAAGCTAACTCTACAATAGCTACTTCCACCACCCCCTCCACTCCACTGGGGTCAGTCTGGGGCAAACTGAGTTAGAACGTATGTTCTGACCTGTCATGGTACAGGACAGATAGAGGCAGGACTGTCCTGCCGCACATTTATTGCTGTCCTGCCCAGCCAAGTGGCAGGACAGCTCCCTGGCAGGGTCATGTGTGGTCAGTGCCCCAACCCAACTCCGGCAATGTCAGTGGCATGGCAGCAACCCAACCCAGTCAGGGTCACCACCACACCACTGTCACTTCTGTTTTTACCCTTTGTGCTATTTTTGCTAACATCTGAGTGACACCAATGCCTAACAAACCCTTGCTACAAAGGCTAGCTCTCCCCACCCCCAACCACTTCATTACCAGGCATAAACTCCAACTACATCTCTCTTCTCAAGCCACCTTGCAATAAAAAGTTGCTCTCTTTGGACCTTTGAGGCTTTCCTAGTGATCTCCGAATGATATATTTTTGAGACCAAAGAAGTAAAGGATTAGAGATAACTTGCAGGGAGGTAAATAAATGACAGCAGTTTGAGAACCACTGTCAATGTCATTTTATGTTGTACAACCATATGGTATATGAAAGGCTCTATTTGCTTTTTTTAAAGTCTTTTTCTGAATGTTCCCAATGCTTCCTGCTATGTCTTTCTGGAGGTGGTTTGGTTCAACGATTTTAAGTAACCTAATTCACTCTTTAACGCAAGGCTGAGTTTTACCAGGTTTATGTAAATGCACCTGCAACGTTTGCAAAATTGCAAGTGAAAAATGGGTAATTCTGCTCAGGGATGAGCATTTGTACATACAGCTAGAAAAATGCCCATGCAGCTACTTGGTTTGCCTGTGTGCATGCAAGGATCTGCAGGGATGCATAAATGTGCTGACAAATACTGTGGACACACAGTTAAGAAAATCAGCTGGAAATATGGATTGCAGTTTCCATGGCTGGGCTGCATAAAGCCCATTCAAACTAGCCAAGATTAAAATGACTTATTTAAATCATTGCTTTCATTTCCATGCAAAAGGGATGGGGGGATGTTACTCTAATCCTGTTGTTCATTTATTGTCCATTAATATATTTATTCTGAACCACGATAAAGAAAGTTTACTCACCCATAATCTAGTTTGTCGTAGTACTCCATCCTACCAGTCTTTTATCAGTGTCATGGCTCTGCCAGTCAGGACACAGTCAAGATTTATTAATCATTGCCAGCTATTAGGCCCCAGTCCAGCTGTTTTCCAAGAAATGACAGAACATGAAAGACAGCAGAAATAAGTAAAGTGAAGTCTATAGACAGCTGTGCGCTTAACACCCACCTTTGGGTGGGGCATGGAAAGCATGAAGAACACAGACAATGGGAAGGGATACAACCAACAAGCTTGCCATGCCACTGCTAATCAGGTCACTGGAGCATGAAGGCTGTGGCATGGATTGCCTACTCCACTCATCACCCATAACCTGCAGTAGCTACCTGGCACTGGAGATTCAAGCACATGCCACTATGTTTCAAGGGGCAATGAATCTTACCTCGGCACTGCCTATGTCCTCTACAGGAAGTCATCCCTATTTTACAGATGTGAAACTGAGGCTGCAAGTTCCCCAAAGTCACACACAGTTCTCAGGCTGAGTTAAGATTTGGACCTGACACAGCCAGCTCCAAAGCCTGTGTTCTAGTTACCAGGGGGTGACTCACAAACAGGGGATGACTAATCTTCCCCTGTTATACATCCATCTTTTTTTCCCCAGACCACCTGACGACAACCTTGAATGGCAGGGTGTGTATCAAGAGGTACTCTTGTCTTTCCTGTACAAGAGCCCTCACAGACAGTGGAGCTTCAAGAACTGCTCTCTTCTGGGATCAGAACTGGCCACAACTGTTACATCCCAAAGACACCAGTAAGTGGTCATGACTGTGGTTGGGAGAACCTTCTGCCAATTATATCTGGTGAGGAGGCTCTGGCCTTATATTTCTAATTCTGATCTGGCCACCATCATTCATGTCATCATTTCCTCAAGACTAGACTACCGTAATGCTTTCTATGTGGGGCTGTGAATGGTGATGGTCCAGAGGCTGCAACTAGTGCAGAATGCGGCAGCCTGGCTCCTGACAGTGATGGACCGATATGAACATGTTACTCTCATTCTTTGTGTGCTGCATTGGCTGCCAACAGTCTTCCAGGCCTGATTCAAGGTGCTTGCGTTAACCTATAAAGCCCTAAACGGTCTGAGTCCCACTTATCGGAGGGCCTTGTCTGTGCTGGCCTCTGCGGACAGCCAGGGGCACCCTCCTGGAAGTCCTGTATTGTGGACAGATGGCCACCATGAGGAGGGCATTCTTGGTGGCCATTCCACTGCTGTGGAAATCCCTTCCAGAGGAGATTCACCTCTGCCCAGATCTGCTCACCTTCTGGCAACTGCAATGTAAGACCTGGTTCTTCTACCGGGCATTTGGAGGAGGAGACAGGTAGGGTGGGTTGGAATGGGTGGGTTGGGGGAAGGAAGGGGGGTTTTATTGGTTTTTTATGTTCTTGTTTTTTATATATTTTACTAATTGTATGCTGCTCTGAATTGCCTGAGGCAAGAGGGGACAGGGTAATAAAGACTTACATAAATGAAAGAAAGCAAGAAAGAGACCAGATGACTGCCTTATAAACAAAGGCAAGCAGCTCCAGTCTAGATATTGACATGCTGCAAAGAACGCACATTTGATCAATATTAGAAATAGCTTCTAGCAGCATTGCTGTCTCATAAATTTCTTACCAATCTCACACTATTTTTACACCTGTGTTTGGAGTCATGTTGTTACATGTTGCAAAACCTCTCTAATCCCCATTAGTTAGACGTCACCATGCCTGGAAGCATAAACATCTCCATCCCTTCAAGATTCCTTTTTATTGGTCCACTGAATACTCTGGCTGCCTCTGTATCTGTTCAGTCTTTGGGGAGAACATATATATCTGAGGGTGTTTTTAAATGAGATGCTATCACACATGGCCACCCAAGAGCCACTCATCCAAACGCCCATCTGAAGGTGGAGTGGGGAAATGTGAGCTCCCATGACCCACGTGGCACCCCCTCATCGCCAGGTATGGAGCACTGCTGAAAAATCCAGTGTGCCATGTGAGGCAAGCCAAAAAGGTCAGTGGTAGCAGGCACCCATGCATCCCCTGCCTGTATGAACTGGGGCAGCCAGCCACACCAGCAGACCAGTCTGCCACTCATAGGCCCTGTGGGCAGGGGACATGGCCTTTGCAAGTCACAGGCATTGGCTGTGAGCACTGAGGAGCCTGGGTTCCCCAGTGCTCATACTGGGACATGCCACTATCAAAGGCCAACCTGGTGCTTCCCATGGTGCGTGGCAGGGGGAGTGCAAGGCAACTGCCATGGGAGCTGCCCGTTAGAATCCCTCCTCATGCACTCCTTCTGAGTGGGTGCTCCACAGCTGTGCCATTCAGCAGCCATGGACCGCACCACCACCACCTCCCAGCCTTCCTCATTTAAAAACACCCTGAGTCTATGATGTTTACCCTTAAAAGTGAGGGGGGAGGGATAGAACTTTCATGACCATGGTTTGTTACTCTACTGATAAAAGAGTAGTAGTGCCATACTGGGTCAGAGCAATGTTCCAGCACCTGTCTCCGACAGTGGCCAATCTTGTTCACTTGGATGAAGTAACCAACTGGTCACAATGGGTCGAGCCATTCCCCGTTGTTCATTCCCAGCTCCCAACAGCAAGAGGTTACATTCCCCAAACCTACCTGACTAATTGCTGCTAATGGACCTGTCCTCCAGAAACTTGTCCAACCCTTTCTTAAATCCAGCTGTACTACTGGCCTTGACCACATCTTCTGGCAACAAATTCCACAACTTAATTGTGCACTGATTGAAAAAAATACTTTCTTTTATTCGTTTTAAATCTGCTACCTGTTAGTTTCATAGAATGTCCCCTAGTTCTAGTACTATTTGAGAGGGTAAATAACCATTCCCTTTTAACGTGTTCCACACCACACATAATTGTATAAACTTCTATCATCCCCTTTCAGTTGTCTCTTCTCCAGACTCAAGAGCCCCAACCTATCCAGACTCTCTTCATAGAGGAGCCATTCCATACCCTTTATCATTTTTGTTGCCCTTCTCTGTACCTTTTCTATTTCTACTACATCTTTTTTGAGATGTAGTGACCAGAACTGCACACAATATTCAAGGTGCAGTCGCACCATAGATTTATATAGTGGCATTATGATATTTTCAGTTTTATTCTCCCTCCCTTTAAGAATAATTCCTAACATTTTGTTTGCGTTTTTGATGGCCACTGTACACTGAGCTGAGGATTTCAATGTATTTTCCACAATGACTCCAAGGTCATTTTCCTGAGTGGTAACTCCTACTTTAGAACCCAGAATTGTATACATAACTTTGAATTGTTTTTTTCCCTATGTGCATCACTTTTCACTTCTCTACATTCAATTTCATATGCCATTTAGATACCCAGTCACCCAGGAAATTTCACACCCTCAAAAAATCCCAATAGATTAGTGAGACACAACTTCCTTTGCTAAGTCCATGTTGGCTCTCCCCCATTAAGCCATGTTTATCAATATGCCCCATAATTATAGTTTCCACCATTTCCCCCAGCACAGATGTTAGTTTCCAGGCTCGTTTGTGGAGCCCTTTTTAAATATCGGCATTACATTAGCTACCCTCCAGTCCTCAAGAACAGTGGCAGATTTTAGCAATAGGTTACAAATTACTAGTAGGTCTGCAGTTTCATATTTAAGTACTTCTGCCACCTTACTCAGAAGTCTGCTTCATATAATCATTTGCTGAAAGCACATCGGATGTACAAGTCTCCAAAAAGTATTCATTGATTTTTACTGCAGCTTTGTCTTCTGTAAGAGGACAGTGAAATGTCTATAATATAACAAATAAGTTTGCAGTTCTCTGCTGTCACACTGATCCCTTGCAGCAGTTAGCATTTGAAAACTGCTTTATGTAACATTCTACTCAATGCACATTGTACGTGGTAAGAACTGTATTCTTAAAACTCTTAATTTTTTTTTCTTTTTCTTTTCGATTCTTTTTTTTTTTACTGGAATTTAAATAGTTATTTCAGATTTTACAGTAGGTTTTGGTCTCTGTGAGGCTGGATTTTAATCACTCTTTCTTTCTATGATGTGTAGTCTCTTTGATGTGACTGTACTATAAACTATGTGAAAGGACTATCACAATCAGGAATTACTGGTTTTAGTCTCTCAGCACATTCTATAGCGATATTAGCTCTTCATACTCTCATGATTAATTCTGAAACCGGAAGAGGATGGTTCGAGCTGCACAAGGGCAATAATAAAAACACCACCCACGACTGGATGCCAACACTGTCAGTCAGACCCTCCAAAACACTCATAAACACTGTGACTGGAACTCCTTGGCAAGACCAGCTTTAAGCTAAGATATCAAATTGTTCTCTGTGGCTTCTCTTGTGGTTTCTGGTCCTTGCTAAGAATAAACAATAGGGTTTTTGTTTAGACTGCATCTTTACGTGTCTTTTTGGTGACCATTCTTTGAAAGGTTTGTTTTTTTCAAAACTTTTTTTAAAATGTTGTAGATTAGCACTCCTTAACTTTGCATTTTCTGGTGTGTCTGGATTTTCAATAGCTCAGGTCACAACTCTCTTTAAAAGCAGCAAAAAGGAAGAGGGATGTTTGTTTTTAAATGCTTTTTGCTTGCACAAGTGCACTTCTGGCCATCCCTGTGGTAGGGCTGGGAGGTGAGGAATGGCAAGCATTGCATATGCATACCACAGGTATCCCTGCCCTCTCCCCTCCCTACCAGAGATGGCTGCTCAGCTAGGGCCACTTTTACACGGACGCCACCCACCCACGAACACCCACACACACCAATCGAATGGATGGGAGAACATCCGTGTTAAAGTCCACGAGTGAGTGGGTGCACGTTTGCCAGCGGTGCCACCAGGGCACCCCTCCCGTGGCAGCCTCCCTGCCCCCGTATGTGTGGTTGTGTACTGGGGGTGTGCTTGGTGTGTACACGTGGTCACTGGGGCTGTGTGGTGCTACCCGGTTGTGTGTTGTGTGTACTCCTGCCCCCCCCACGTACTCCTCCCCATGTGCTGGTGGTGGTATTGGAGGCGGGCGCCCAGCTGGGCAACCCCCAGGGTTCCCCTATCAGTTGGGGTGGCCCCAGCCCTGCCCCACCCCTCTCCTGTGCTGTCACCGCCTGTTGGTGCACTCCATATATGCTTGTGGCGATGGATGGGTGGCAGCAGCAGGTGCGTTGGGTGGCTAAGCGTGAGTAGGGGGTTTGTGGGCCCCAGGGGTGTGTCCCTCTGGTCCCCCTTTGTGCAGGGGTACGGGGTGCTGCACAGGGTGACCGCTGGGCACAAGTGGGGTGTGTTCCCTGTGTTGTTGGTGCCCCCATCCCTCCCGTGCCCTGTTGGTTCTCCCGTTCCCCATCTCCCTGTCCCCTCTCCCATGCAGCTACTGTGGTCGTGTTCCTGGCTGTCCTGCGGCTGGCAGGGATGGTCTGGCAGCTGGAGTGGGTGGCCTGGGACCTGTGAGCAGCCGGCTGGCTGTATGATGCAATCCGTGAGCGTGCTGCTTGTTTGCTGGGCCCTGTCCCTGTATGTTTCTGTGGGGGGTGCAGTTCCTTGGTGCCCGTGGCCGGTTCTGATGGCCTTCCCATCTCCCTCTGTCCCTTCCAGTGCAGGTGATGATTGCGGAGCGGACGTGGGAGCAGGGGAAGGTGGTGGATTTCCTCCTGCACATCCTGGAGAGGCTGCACAGGCTGGACCGCACACAGGCGGATCGCTGGCGCCGGGTGCGGGGTCGCTGTCCCTATTGACCGAGGGTTTCCCTAGCCCTGCTGCTGCCGCTGATGGTACTCCCCCCCCCCCTTCTGTTGACCCATACACCTGCCCCTTCCTGTTGTCCCCTGTTCCATTTTATTAAACTCTGTTGTGTTCCTTCCCCAGGTGTGTGTGTGTCGTGCTTTCCTGTGCCCAGTGCCCTTGTACGGGTGCCTGTGCGGGGTGCTGAGCAGTTGCCTGGGTGGTGCGGCTGCTGTCCCCTCCTCCCCCCCCCCGGCCCCTGATGGGTTGTGGACCCGTCCCTGTGTGCTTGTCTTGACTGCTGTGTGGGGGGTGCTTGGCTGTGTGGGGGGACTTTGTGGTGCCGGGCTGTCTGGCCTCTGTGCCGGGAGGGAACAGCTACTTTGTAGCTGCTGTCATCCCTGCTCCCTCCTGCCCCGCCTGCATGGGTTCTGGCAGCTCGGGGGCGGGTCTGCATTGCGCAGCTTCGTTTGCCCTCAGTCAGCCATGTTGTGTAGTTGCTGTGCTGGGCAGGGCTTCCCCACCGTTCACGGTCTCAGCTGTCCATGTGACTGTCACGGGTGTTTGCTGGGTGTTTCCCGGGGTGGGTGTTTGGCCGCTGGGTGTTTGCCAGCCCCTCCCCTTTCTGTCCCACTTACCCCCGCAGTGCTGTCCGTGTACCAGCCTCCCTGCTCGGCGCCACCGGGTGTTCGCTGGGTGTGCTCGCCCTCCCATCTCCACCCATCAGCGCTGCTGCACCGTCCGGGTAAAAAAGGCCTAGGTCACTGCACGTCCTAAGGCATGGGGTGTCTCTCGGATCACACTGCACTCTCTCAGCACACGCTGTAGTTTACGCCACTGTACAGTAAGTCAGTTCTGTTGCAGAGCACATTAAGGAGACAGAAGCAGACTCCACCCGTTCCCACACCATCCTGCTAAAGGAAAGTAGTGAATAACACATAGGCCGTTTTCACATGGACAGCCCCACCCACTGCTGGGTGTTCCAGTGCAGGGGGGGGGGGCATCCTTGGGAACGGGCTGGCAGTGGGTGAGGGGATGGGTGTGCGCTGGGTGTGTGCCTGTGTGAACACCATGGGTGGTGGGTGTTTGTGCAGGCGTGCTCCCAGTGCACACCCACCTACACCAATCACCCACCCATCTCCACCCACAGAGCCATCTAGAAAACCGGCGGAGGCCTCATGGGTGGAGGCAGGTGTGTGTCCGTGTAAAGGGACAGACACACACACACACCTCCACCCACCCCGGCAGTACACCCATCCCTCACCCACCCCGTCCGTGTGAAAATGTCCATTGGTGCTAGTAGTGCTACTCCTGCCCACATGGACATAAAGGGTTTTACTCTACAGTGCTGAGTTTATGAAAAAGAAAAAAAAGAAAAGGAAAAGCCAGGGCTTAAGCCTGCCCCAGATGTCCCCCACCTTGACCTCAGAATTATGTGGCATTTTCAGAAGGGCTAGTGGAGCTGTCCTGCCACTGGCTCATAATTCCACCAGGTCCTGTTCTTGCCCCTACTTCCTCAGCCCTTGTTTTAAAATGGATTGAGCTTGCCGGGAGCTGCCACTGATCGTGTTTGGCACTGCTGATCATCCCCAACCCTGTCAGACTGAGGCTGAGCTTGGTGCTTCTGTATCCAGCTGAGAATGGAGTTTTGCAGGGTCTGGAAAAAGTGCCAAAGCTGCACCCTTGCAAGTCCTGGCACAAATTAAGCGGAACTACTTTTCTTTATGCTTCTGCACAAGCACAATCTAAAAAAAATAAATGTAAATGACTTTCTGGCCCTTTTTACACAGGCAGTGGTGGGTGGGGGATGGGTGTGCTTGTCACGAGTTGGAGGGTCCACATCCCCCACTTTACCACGTTTGAGTGACTCAGTTTCCCTTGCGTACAGTCCACTTGGATCAGTTTTCTCTCTCTGGCTGATTCAAGCCTGCTGCAGGGACAACCCCTTTGTCACCCAAGGGCCCGATCCTTCCCGTTTACAGACTCTTTACTCTCTGGGTTCGCAAGAGCTTGAGGGCTCTTGTTGCTCATTTGTGTTCCAATGTTAGACACAGACACTTCTTCATAAAGATAAGAAGTAAGTTTATTGATTACATAAGCAAGATAGTTGATACAGAGTGGTTATTAGAAATCAAAGGTAAATATAACGCATTCCTGACCTATACTGGTTGAGTTCCTAAATTACGCATCTTACCCTACCAAGGTCCAGAAGTTCTGGTTTCTCTCAGCGCTTGAATGTAAGCGGCTGGGTTCTCGCTTTAGAGAGCAAAATCCTCCTCTCAGTTCATGTTTCTGCAGCCTAACTGCTAGCAGGCAGGCTTATCACATGTAGATCAGCTCTCAAGATGGCTTTAGGATGGAAAAGCCCAAGGTGACTCACTGGCCACTTTAAATAGTTTTCCCCTTCTTTGTCTCTGTTCTCAACTTTGGGGAATCATGGGGTCGGTCATGTACCAACCCAGGCAAACACAAAGGCCCATCTAAATGTCAACAGGGCTGTCTGGCAAGAGTTCTCAATACCCATCCTTTATCTCTCTTTGTATTTCCTGGAGCTTGTCACGTGTTACAGCTGTGATATGGGTTTTGCAGTTCTCCATTGCAACATTACATACATGTGGAACCTTTTGTATTACACATTAACCAGACTTGTAGTCTATATGTGGAACTACTTGTCTTTATGCTTCTGCACAAGCACAGTCTAAACAAAATAAATGTAAATGACTTTCTGGCCCTTTTTACACAGGCAGTGGTGGGTGGGGGATGGTGTGCTGCCACAGCGGGTGGAGGTGGATGTGTGTCCTTTCCCATGGACACACCCATCTCCACCCACCTCCACCAACAGTGCCTCCTCCATTTTTTCGGATGGCTCTGTGGGTGGAGATGGGTGGGTGGAGGTGGGTGTTAGACGGAAGCATGCATGCACCTCCACCCACCACCCATGGTGTTTGCATGGGCAAACACAGATTGAATACCCATCCCCCCCACTCACCACCGTGCCATTTCCACGAATGTCCCCATGGGTCTAACACCATCCCACACACCCAGCAAGGGGGGGTAGGGGTGTCCATGTAAAAATGGCCTAAGTTATACAACCTGTCCTAGCACAATTGGGCCCTGATGTAGCTGCAGTCTTTAAGTCAGGGATGGGGAATCTCTCCCCCCTCCACCCCCCCCCCCCCCCCCCCCCAGTCCTTGCAAAGCTGCACAGAAGCTGGGGGAAGTATTTAAGTGATGCACTCAGGAAGAAGAGATCAGTGCCATGGCTCTGTCCTTTATCCTTGTCTGCATGGTCTCATCTCTGCTCTGTTACCCTGGGCTCAGTTTTTTCAGGGAGCTAGGGAGTAGGAACTGGATCCGGGGGGCCAGATCCAAGCACTGGAAAGGGCCACATAAAGACTGTGGTCTGTATTTTTCCCCTGGGTCTGAGGCGCCCCAGCCCTTCTTTACTGTAATAAAACAAAACTCATAATTAAATTAAGGCCCATGGCGTTGGCTTACTGGAGACTGATAGACTAGGTATAGTCAGTGCAATGAATATGTGCTTGTTTTATAGACTGAGCCAGGAACTGGTTTTGCTTTCAACTTGTCTTTTCCCATCAGGAACTTTAATTCTAGAAAGTACAAGGGGAAATGTCAAGATATCCGACCTGTTATAGTCCTTGAGTCCCTCTGAGTTGTTGTTTTTTCAAGTCCACCTGGTCTCTAAATTTCTCCTTCTGTCACTATCCCAAACACATGGTGAATGCAGTAATATGGATAAAAGCAGATTTTCTACTGACATCTAACTCACAATTAGTGAGTGAAGGGGAGGGGAGGGGGAGGGAGAATGATGGCAGTACTGCACTTTTACTGCGTGTTTTGAAGACGACAGGAGGGAAACAAGACATGCCTAAGGAGTGCGCGTCCCCGCGAGAGTGCCTCAGCTCGAAGGCGCTGATCTCCAGATGCTTTTCAGTCTCCCATTCTGTAAAGGTACTGGGCTGCAAACTGCACTGAAGACCTGTCAGTGAGAGAGCTGTCCTTGGTGCTACTGGCTTCACTCCCCCTGCCCCCAGCCCACCTAGCCCTGATTCCAGTACCCTGCAGCAGATCCCAGAAGGAGGGGCATTGTAGGGAGAACAGCTTAGATGACTACGGCATTTGACACATTCTGTGACAGCTAAATTGCAGTGATATATATATACCCTCCCTGCTCCCACCTCTTCCATTGATACTTCGGCTTTCCTTTCAATCTGTTTCTGCAGAAATAAATACCCAAAAAGAAAGTTCAATTGCTCTTCCTTCAAATTATATCATTTAAAAAAAAATAAAAAACACAAAACCTATAATGTAGCAAATACACACAGCATCTGCTGCCACATTCCATTTGCAAAACTTCTTTGGTAGCTTCCTGGAGTTTAAAATAGATAAATAAATATCAAAGTTCCTTTCTGAACTCCCATCCAAGATTTGCTTCGCTGTTTCGTGACAATGCCTATCTAGCTTATCATATTTTATCAGGTTTATATTAATTCCTCTAACTTTACCACCCTGGATTGATAAACAGAACTGCGTGCCAAGGCACTATATGGTTTATTGGCTGTAACAAGGGAAACGAGTTGTACATAGATTTCACTTTTGTCTGAAAGGTACAAAGTCTCAGCTTGGTTTTTAAAAATGGCTGATGCAGGCAGAGAAGGGTGTAGCTATTAGGTGGTTATTTGCATTATAATAAGAGTGACTACAGGTTTCAACCAGTACCAAAAGGTCAGTTACGCACTGGTCATATGTACCTATAAGCTGTGCAGTTCACTTACTCTGGAGTAGGCCTGTGGATTGCATGGAGCTATTCCAGAGTTAAAGTGGTTAGAGGACATCAGCCCTGACAAGAGATACTCCTTCCTCCAAAGAGCTGATAGTTTTAAAAGACAAACAGGCAGGGAAGAAATGGAGAGAGCCAAAAAGCTCTCTTCCTGATGCTGCTATGTTAATCACAACAGATGCCCGCCACACTATTTAGCCCCCCCGTCGCCGCACTCCTCCTCACACCAGAACTGAGATTGTAATAGTGCACTGGATCTGTATTTTTCACTACTCTACTACCAGTTTTTAAGAGTTCACCTAACTTAGATATGACCTTGCCACTACAGTCTACCCTGGAGTAAGTGCTTTGAGGACTGCAGTTTTAATGTGCTCACATCCTGTGTTGATGACAGCACTATAAGAGACCCTGAATAAAACAGACAAAAAAAAAGAGGAGGGAAGGAAACTCCTAGAAAAGTGAGTTGCCCGAGGTCATGTGGCAGAGCTGGAAAGGCTGTGGGCAGCCTCTCTCATGGCCCCCAGTGTTGGTCTTGGTACTGATCACAGCACTGAGTTAAGCCTCAATTCTCTTTGGGGAGAGGGGACGAATTAGCCGTGTGTTATGGAGGAAGCAACTGAGACATAAAATGGTGGCGGTGTTGCTCCCCCAAAGGTGAATGACTGGATGACTATTCCACCCTCCCCTATCACCCTGTCTTAAAATAAAGGCTCTCGCGGTCTTTATTCCCCCTCCCTTCGTGTGTGTCTGTCAAACAAAGATTAAGCCTCAGCCAAGAAGAGGAGCTGTCTGTGTCAAGGTCAGGGAAGATTACAGCGTGTGTGTGGGAGCCCTCTGCCCCTCCCTTCTCCAGCTCCATCATGGCACCGACTCCAACCAAGCTGCAGAAACGCCCTGCGTTCTGCAAAGCGTGCGGGAGGAGGAAGGAAAGAAGGAAGGGCTCTTCCAAAGAACCTTCAGTCGCCAGCGTTCTGTTCGCGAACCCCGGTCGGAAGCCCCAGTGTAGCAACGTTCCACAAAATCTGGGGCAGCAGTGCAGCGCTCTCGCCGCTGAGTCATCAGCTGTTCCCTTGTCCCGCTGCAGCTGCTGGGGTGTGTGTGTGTGTGTGTGACATCAGCAGGCAGGCGAGTCAGCGTGTTATCGGGCAAGTCAGAACAAGTACAGTCTGCTAGGGACTGGGGGAGGAGCCGCTGGAGAAGAAAACAAGACCCAGGCTCTTCCAGCTGAGACTCACAAGGCGGAGGAAGTGTCAGATCGTCTCACCGGCGCTGCAGGGAGACAGAGGGGGCTGAGAGAAGAGGAGGAAGAGAAGCGAACAGGAGAACGGAGAAAAGGGCACTTCTGATGGGGGGCCGGAGCCTTGAGTGACAGCCTCGCCAGAGAGCGCCGATGAGACGCCCGTCGGGGCTCAGGGGAGAGGAGCCTCACTGAGCTGACCCTCCAATGGGTTAGAGACCCTACATCACCTGGAGCTACAAGGCGACAGCAGCGGCTCCGAAACCGGGGAAGTTCAAGGAGGCGACCGGGACTCTTGTGTGCATTGGTGCGATATACAGCATGGGGGGAAACAGAGGCACCGATCCGGTGGACAGGCTAGCCAACGCTGCAGCTCGGGGGGACTTGGAGACGGTGTGGAAGCTGCTGGAGAATAGTGCAGACCCCAACGCGGTTAATTCCTTCCACAGGACTCCGATCCAGGTACAGGGGAGTGGGTGGACGTGATGAGGCAGGTGAGCACCTATCGCGAGCAGAGGAGAGCTCAACACCGCTGAGCTTGGCCCTTTAAATCTCCCCAGGCCAGACAGAGCCGCTCCAAGGCTCGGGCTGGGTGCTGTTTGCATCGCGTCAGCCCAGCACACGGTTGATCGTCCCAGTAAAAACTCACCCAGCCCAGTCCCAGGGCAGGAGCCAGAGCAGCTCTACGGGCAGCTGACAACGCGGGCCAGCGCCAGTATTTTATATTTGGCACCTTTTAAGAAAAAAAGAGGCAGATAAAATAAGAATGTCAGACTGCCCCTGGAAGCTGATAGGGATCCCTGCTCTTTAGGCCGCCAGCATATAACACCGTGGAGACAGGCACAAGGCAAAAATTTCAACAACAGTGGGTGTTTGTACACACACATTTCTCCTGCATGTTTACTGTTACATCCTGAACTTTCTGTGAGTCTAAATCACTCACCCAGATCTTAAACATCCAGATCTTTGATCTTCTGCATAAAACTTCTCCCAGAACTTGTATGTGTAAAACGTTCTCCTGATAAACTGCTTTGTTCCAGGCATCTGTGGTCACTTGGTCTCTATAGCAGCCCCTCACTTCTGCAGTTACTTTAAGATGCCTCAGAGCAGTGTGGGTGTGAAGAATGCATCCAGAACTTACTTGAGGACTTGTAAACTGAGAAGATTGAAAGACCAGCACTTCAAGGTGTGTGTAAAGATACCCAATATCTCTAGGCACTTTCTCACAGATTTAAATATTTATTATTCATTCATTCCTTTATTCAGACTTATACCACCCTTCCCATAATGGTTCAGGGTGGCTTACAATCAGTAATCACCCCCCAAAGATATAAAATTCCCAGTCCTCACCCCAGAAACCATACCTCTAAAATCCTCCCCCCCAAAAAAAACAAACCTTCCCTAACCACAACCACACAATCCCCCAACAAACCCCAGACCTTATCCCCACCTGCCAAATGCCTTACTGAACAAAAATGTTTTGAACCGCTTCCAGAAGATTCTGAGATTGGGGTTGAAGTAAATCTCCGGGGAAGGGCACTAAAATCCGCTTACCCCGTCCCACCTAGGAGAGTAAAGGAGGGCAAATAGACCTTTGGGAGATGGAAGTAGTAAGAGTTTTGAACCCTAGTACTTTTCCAACAAAGAAAGCAAATTATTAGTCTGTGAGAAACAGCTAGTCTGATATCAAATATTAACAAGGTAATAACTAGCTTAATTTAGAGCACAATGCCCCCCATCCATTAAAGTAAATGAGAGCCGAGACATTAGAAGAGAAGTGCACCCTTACGGTATAACTTCAGCTGTGTACATGCACCATCCTGTCCTGTTAGCTAGTCAGTGGGCATTTTTACACACACCTTAAAGTGCTGGTCTTTCAATCTTCTGGGTTTACAAGTAAGTTCCAGATGCATTCTTCACAGCACACTGCCCTGAGGCAGCCTAAAGTAGCCGCAGCTGTAGACATGAGGAGCTGCCATGGAAACCAAGTGAGTGGGGGGGGGAATAAAAGAAGTTTATTTGCAGGGAGGAAACCAAGTGACCGCAGCTGCCTGGAGCAAAGCAGTTTACCAGGAGAACGTTTTACACACAAAAGTTCGGGGGAAAGTTCTATGCAGAAGTTCAAAGAGCCAGATGTTTAGGATCTGGGTGAGTGATTTAGGCACACAGAAAGTTCAGGATGTAGCAGCAAACATGCAGGAGAAATGTGTGTGTAAAAACACCCAGTTTCAAGGTCAGATCCTGCACTGTGAAGCAAAACTCTCCTGAAATTTCCTAAGTGTCATTCATGTCCTACATTATTTCAAAGGGGGGGGGGGCATTATAAAGGAATCCCTGAAATAATCAAAGACTGTACATTCATCTCACCTCATAACAGGAAAAGTCTGTTTAAAGTATCACGTGATACTTAAATTTTAGTTTTAACAGGCTTTTGCTTTAAGATTTAACTGTAGTTTTGTGCCCAGATGACTTGATTCTCAAGCTGTTTCAGGAAATGTCATTCATGGCTGCGCCTAGAGAGGATTTCAGAAAAGGGTGCCCGTCGTTTGAAATGACCCAGTGGCTGCTAGTTTTTTCGTCCTACACCAGAGGTAGTAACCATAGGAGAAACTGAAAGTGAAGAGGCGAGAAAAATCAATGATCATGGAGCATGTGGAAGGAGGCAGAGAATGCGAGACAGTATCTACTAGGCATAAACTAAAGGGAGATCTATAGATAACTGCATCGTTTGCACATTGCAACTATATTAAAGGCTTTTAGCCACTCGTTTTAGCTGTAATTCAGTAGTGCTAGAAACTGGATTTTAAAAGGCTCTTTAATCCGCTTAGGTTCAGCAAAAATGTCTTTGCCTTGTAAAATAAAGACAGAATTGTCTAAAGGGAAGTCATTACCTATCTCCTTTCAGCAAATATGATTTGAGGGGGGGAAATTAAACTCGTCATTTCTAGCATTGCTATGAGGCAAATCAAAACGTGAGGGTTTAAGTTTTGCATATGGAGCTTTGACAATAGACTGGCCTCGTTGTGAATCTACAGTATTGGGGAAGCGTGGGGGTGGGGGTGGTATGGGCTCATTCGCCATGTTGTGAAATTGCACTGCGAGAACATACAACAGCTACCTACATGGCTATCACGCTGCCCTGTATTGCTTTCAAGCGCTGCGGGGATAAACATAAGCTAAAGATAACGTTTGAATTGGTAAAAATCTTTGTTTCATAGCATACACACTGACTGAAACCAGCTTTATTCCAGAGAAAGACAGCTTAGGAGTAAGGTTTCCTGTTTTGTTTTCTACAGCTGAAAGCTGGTTTTCGGCAAGGATGACACTTCGTAGCGGATTTCCAGTGTGCCTGTGCTATTCATTCATTTTATTATTATCCTTTAGGATTACATCAAACGATTTTCCCTGTTAAACCAATAGCTTTGAAATATACCAAATCCATTGGCCAAATAGCGAAAGGCTATAATTTACCATTCTAAATGGGTCCTCTTCACTCCCTCCTCACCCTTAAAAAGCACCTGAAGACTTACCTAGTCTACTTTTAGGATCCACTGCTGGTTCCGCTTAATGTATTCTGTCTTTTCCCTCTCCTTTTAAATTATTTTTAATGGATTTTATAATCTTGTACTGTATATATTAAATTCCCGATTGAAGACAATTTTGGCCCGAACGAGGGCTGCAAGGTCCAGTACCTTGGTTACACAATTCACTATAGCCTGGCTATAGTGCAGCCTTCCTTCGTTTCTGTGCTCTGAGCCCTAAAAGCGAAGCCCATGCGCAAACCCAATCCTGCAATTGGGTTTCAATTGTGCTGCTGTTGAGGAAGGGTCTTGTGGATCACAGGCCCCCGGGTTTCAGTGGGGTTTCTTCACTGGTCAGTGTGCCTAGGATCGTGGAGCCTGTCCTTTATTGTTGGCGCTGATCTAGGGCCTCATTCAGATCTTATTGAGGACGAAGTCCTGGGCTGCAGACACGCATTAACCCCATTAGGAATGGGCCTGGCCCTGCTGTTTAGCGCCCCCTGCCGTCGGACAGGCAGCTGAAGCCACTGACTGAGGTTCTCCTCTTCCCCGCAGGTCATGATGATGGGAAGTCCCAAGGTGGCAGAGCTGCTGTTGCGCGCAGGAGCGGATCCCAACATCCCAGACCCGGCCACGGGCTCCTTCCCGGCGCACGACGCAGCGCGGGAAGGCTTCTTGGACACCTTGGAGGTTCTGCACCTCGGCGGGGCTCGCTTCGATCTGCCGGATGGCCAGGGTCGCCTCCCCATACACCTGGCTGCGGAGAGCGGGCAGCACCATGTGCTCAGTTACCTGCTGCACCAGCCGGAGCCCGCCCACTAGGAGGCTGTGAGCGCCGGACACTGGGTGGGGGACAGCAGCAGCTGGAGACGCGTCTGACGTTTATCCACATCTTATTCCCCGCCGATCCAGCCCCAAAGGACGCACCCAACATAGAGCTCCATCCCACTCCCTGGGGTTTCCTCTTTATACAGTAATTTATTGTATCTGATCCTGTTTGAATGGATGAAAAAGTCCTAATATATTGTACATGCACGTCTTGCACAACGGGTTCTCCTGTCTTCACGCACCACCTTCCTGCTGCAGTTTGGATTTGCGCCCGCGCGGACGGACACACACAGCCATCTACAAACCACTTACTTCAGAGTAGCCCCAACGAGCTTCAGTGAGGCTACTCCCGAGTAAGCGGTTTGTGGCTCGAGACCAAGGTGTACATTAGCTTCTTCTGGAAACTACACAACACTAAGGAAAATAGCATGCGTTGCCCTTAGTAAACTAAAGTATTCTGCTTAAAATAATAAACTAGGGGCAGTACGAGAGAAACTTGACATTGGGATTTTTCCTGAACTGCGGTCTTCGCTTTAAGATACCTTGCTTTCCCCTACATCCCACCCTCGGAGGGGGGGGGGGAATAAACTAGAGATGTTAAGGATAACGTTTGTCCTTAAAGAGGTATTTATGGCAGGCTTTCCCTTGATCTGAATGGAAGCCGGACCAGGTCCCTGAGTGATAAAGAGAGTTTCAGATTTGTTTGTTTGTTTGTTTGTTTGAAAAATGCTTATTTGTTTTAGCCAACAAATTTAAATTACCTAATAGTACAGTCTGGGTGACATGCAGTTTCTGACCAAAAATAAAAGATGCTAAACATGAAAGGTTGTAAAAACGGGCCCCTAATGTGTCCCACAGAGATACATAAACGTAAAACTCCACCGTGCCTGTTATTAAACATACAAAACAGAGTTGTTGCTTTCAATAGGCTTCCCTATACCATTCACTTGTTTCTTTATAGGGAAGGCAGTGTTCCCCCTCCCCATGCATTTTATTATTTTTGTGAAACTTACCCACTGTATAACCAGCTAATTTCCCAGAGCAAATCCCCATTTTTGAAAGGCTGGTGTAATGAGGTTTCAGCACTTAAATACAACATAGGTTCACTTTACTAATGCTGAGTTCAATTCTTGTGGAAGCACATTAATAAAAACGTAACGTAATTAAAAAAGAGAGGCACTGAACACATTGCATGGGGTTTTTATTTCAAACGGCTTCAACCAAAAAGAACCCAGCGGCATCAAAGGCTGGAAATGTTTGAAATATTTTTCCTGATCATTTTTATTTATCCATTTGAAAATTCACTGATGGTGAATGCAGCGTCCTAAAGGTAGTTGTGTTTTAGCATTTACTGCAAATAAGTACAGTATTCGATGTGTGGGGTTATAATGCGGTAATATATATATTTTGAATGTAGCAAGTCTTTCTGCCTTAACAAATATTAGGTTTAATTATGAAACAACTAATTTAAAACTGATGTGCCATAAAATGAACATTTTTTACCATGGAAAAAAATATATATAGCTTCTGTGTATGGCTCTCTTTTATGGAGGGGGTGGGGATCATCATGGTAATGACCAAAACCACCTCAGGGAAGGAAAGGGGATCGCGTATCCATCCAATCTCACTCTAAAGCACAAAGTTCTCGATCCACAAACCATTTACTCTTGAATAACACCACTAAGCCCTAGGTTTACACAGGATAACATTTGTAGATCACAGCCAAAGCTTCTCTAAGGACCATTCTTCCAAACTAGCAGCCATGATTAACTGCTGCTGGAGGCTATGGAGCAATCGTCACCCATTAAAGTCAAGAGAAGTCTTGCTATTAACTTACATGGGTTCAGGACTGCAGCCCATTTCTTCTGCATAATGATTACTGAGATTCCAAATGAAAAAACAGTATTAACCGGTGTTGTTCAAAACCTTCAATTTTTTCTTTTGTGTTATTTATTTTTGGTCCCTGCTGAGACAAATAAGTGGTGGCAATGGAGGTTATGTCTAAGCATCAGGAGACTCCCCTTCAAGGATTGGGAGAAACCATACTAGAGGTGAGCTGCCAGAGGTGAAAAGGCCCAGTGAAATCAGTGGGCGGGAGGGTTTCCTTAATTGATAGTCCCCAAGGATCTGGCTCAAAGTATGCCAATGGCTGTTGCAGTGGTGTGCCTCTATAGAATAGATCCATCTGACCCAAAATATTCTGTTCCTCTCTATACATTAATTATTTGGGGACTTAATACTGTCACTGAAGCCCATGGGAGCTTTAGCAGAGGGTCACATGAAGATGGCATCAGGCTGTGTAGGAAGCTGTTGTAGGCTTGATCTACCGAAAGATGAAAAAGGTTCAGTGAAATCAGTGGGAGCCACCTATGTGATTAACTTCACTGGTTTCAATGGGACAGCTTGCAGTAGCAAAGTTAAGCCCACAGGTAAGGGAAACCTTGAAACTTCTCTATTTTGAAACCTTCCTCACTTGGATATCTATTTCTCTCCCATCATGCAGGTACAATTTGCCTCAATTGTGGCCAGGTTTTGCCTACTTTACTCCCATGACCAGGATGGTAATTTCACAAATCATAAAATCACCACCTGGGCCTTTCCTCCTTAGCAAAAGTCTGGTGGCTGCCTCTATATAGGGCAGACACGCACTGCCTCAATATAAACACTACAAAAGAACCTCAGGTTTACTTGATACATAGGCTGCAACTCATTCACACTCCTGAAAGCAGAGTTAATAGGATTACTCAGGGATAAATTTAAACTCTAGGCAGTGGAACAACACGAGGCCTAACAGGACCGTGAAATCCCACAGAAACACTATTGTAAATTATTCAGATGCTTATTAAGAAGGGTTTAAAGGAATATTTAATGGGTTTTTATTCATCTGTAAAGATTCAAAATTTGCTTTCCACTGGTGTTCATTGCAAATGAAATTTGCAAGAGGAGGCTGATTTTTAATATGTAAATATATATCAGTGTTCCTTGTTAACTCCATATTAGCTGAATCAAATCATGCTGTAACTTTTGTTTGGTTAGCTGTCATCACATGTGTGGGGTATGCTGTTTGACTGGATGAGTGAATTCAAAGTTCAGACTTGAACTAACTGGACTAATTAAAATACTGAATTAGCTGAACTGAAATCATTAAGTTCAATTATCTTGATTTTAACGAAGTCAACGTTTAAACACAGTAGAAGCCTCTTTATATCCGGGCATCTGTCCCAATTAAAGTGAGAGGACCCGTGACCTATAACAACTTTGGGAAGAGCCTGCCCCAGAACTTTATCCCATTTAAGCAAATATCAGCTAAACTGTGATTTTTAAAAAAATCAGAAATAGAAACAAATTGAATGTGAGTCATAGATCAGAAGACCCCGATTAATTTTTAAAGCCTAGATCTGCCCCCAAGGCTTTGGGGGTGAGCAATATCTGACTTTTTTAATAATCTTCTGAGCCATACCTATGCGTGGTGGGCATTGCCCTCTGAGGACAGTATCCTTTGGTCCTCGGCCTTTTAGAAATTCTCTTTGCCTGGAACACCGAGCCCTGTTAAAATGCTTTACTTTTAAATTGATATTTGCTGCACTTGGTCAGGTCTCTCTCCCAAAATGGCACCCAGTGGAAAGGTAAGAGAGGATATTAAAAGTCTCAGGAAGGGAATGACTTGCTCTTGCAGTTTACCAGCTGTCAAAGCTGGCTGTAAACCGCCCTGAATTGCTGCGGGAAGGGCGGCATATAAATTTGACTAAATAAATAAGGCACCGGGCGCCCTGGATGAGGTTGGCAAAGCGGAGGAGTTTTGGAGCCAAGGGCGGACAGGCAGTAGTTAATTAGCCTGTATTTGTTGCTCCCAGCAACAGACTCTTTACACACTGAACAGAAACTTTATACTCTGGTGCAGGGAGGTAAAAAGAATGCCAAATACTGCTTGGTTTTTTTTTCATTGAGACGGTCCCAAGGACATCAGTGGCAGCCTGCTTCGGGTGAGCTTGCGGGATTTGTTTTCTTTAAATTATATAACACGTACTTTCTAGGATTATTTTTTTTAAAAAAACAAACACACACACACACACACAAAAAAACCCTACAGCCACTTTCATTCTGAAACCCCTGTTTTCACTCACTCTTATCTCAAAAGCTTTCCAAGTGAAAGCGTGATGAGCTCGATCTCAGCCTAGAGAGGATTCTAGGGTCGCCTCGACAATAAATAAGCCAACACACCTCATACTGTATCGACCTGAGAAATCCCAGCGCCGCCGGTACGAGGCAGTGGCACAAATAGCTACGCGTAAAACATGCAAAGGGACCGGGAAGCTCTTCAAATCTAAGCCCTTCTCCTAAATAAAAATACAAAGCACCTCTGCCCGATACACGCGAGTTTCTCGTACGCGGGTGTAACAACAGACCATGAGGCCTCCTGGGCCCTGTCCTCTACGCCTTGCGCCCCCACCAGGAATCACTCTGCAAAGGCCTCCGGATCCTACGAGCCATTTTCCCAAGCGGAACTACCGCTCTTGGGGAGCCCTGGGCGATTAGAGCAGTGGCGGGCAAGAACAATTCACATACGGGGGAGGGGGAGAGGGCCCAAGCGAATCTGTGCTGAAATGGCGCTGGGAAGAGAGTCCCCGGGTCAGCGGCACAGCAAGGGCCTGGCAGGCAGGCGGCCGATCTTCCTTCCTTCCTGATCCCCTTTTTTTCCGCGCGCTGCAGAGAGATCCTGCTTGACTACACGCGGGGGTGAGCAAGCAGCGTCATCCCTGATGTGGCTAGCTCCCCCGGCTCGGAGCGGGGCAGCTGCTGCGTAGCCCAACCGGTCCCCGCGCTATGGACCCACGGCCTCCCTCCCTTGGGCAGTGTCTGTGTATATCCATTGCCAACCCCCTGCCACGCACACAGGCAACTCGGCCGCTCGCTTCGACCCTCCAAAAGCGTCTCATCAGTGGCGCGCTGCTGGGTTCAAACCAAATAAGCCCCCACTACAGGGCGAGTAGCCTTTGCTTTACCAGCCCCGGGCTACGGGTATCCTTGCTCGCTATAGCCATGGGGGCGGGGCGGTTGGCATTGACTTCAGCGGCTGAGGACAACTACAGCCTGCAACGATCTCGGGAGGGGCAGGGGGGTATTTTTCCAGGCAGTAATATCCCCCGTCTTTCTGGGGAGCGCGGTACACACACACACTCCGCCCCGCTTGGAAAGCCAGGCCCCGTGGCAAGCTGCCACGTGATGAGGAAGCGCTTGCCTGCTGTCACCCTGCAGCGCGCCGCTAGCTAGCGGCTGGGTGGCTAATTGGCCGGCAGCGTCCCCTCCTGCTTCCCAGCAGCGAGGTGTCGCCCCTCTAGCGGAGCGGCAGCAGCATCTCCGCGGCCGAGCTACTACTCGGGGCAGGAGAGCCGGTCCATCCGCTGCTAGCTCCCCGGGTTTGCAACGAGGGGGAAGGGTGGCGATTGACTTGCAAGCTTTGTTTTAAACAGCGCGAGCCGAGCGGGCGGGCCTGTGATTGGTTGGCTTCATTGACTGGGCGCAGTTTCGCTTTAGCCGCGGTGGGGAAGCATTGATATTCCCTCCGTAGTGATACAGAGGCTTGGGCTGAATGGATTCCGCTGACAATGGGGGCGGACCCCAAAGGGGCATGTTATGGCAGGAACCAACCTGAGGGAGGCGGGGTCCGTGCATCCCTCTCCAAATGAATGCAGTGGTTCCGACCTGACTCTGAGGTTGTGAGTGAGCCAGGGGCCTTTTCCCCCCCCTCCCGCCGCCCCCCCCGCCGGCATCCCCCCCGCCCTGAGTCTCCGAGCGAACCGCTCGTGCTCCCTGCGTCCCGCGTGCGCCCTTAGCATCCGATCTGCGCTCGGGGCCAGGCAGCCCCCATTGGCCATGGGCATCAGGATCAAATGCACCGTTCGCTTTACCAGGGCCAGGGCCCTGCCGCGCATCAAGTCTTTTTTGCTGCAAATGATTCAAGATGTGCTGGAGGCTCACCGCGGAGCCAGGCCCCTACACCTCTCCCTCGTGCTGATCCGCAAGAGGAGGCGCTGCACCAGGCAGACGGAACGCCCTCATCCCGCCGAAAACAGGTAGGAAAGCAACAACAAGATGAGTCCGCGCCTGGGGCTTCGGCGCCCAACTTGGCCATGGAAAGAAAGAGTGGGACCGTCGCAGGCAATAGCACAGCTCCTCTGATCGGGTCTCAGTGTAACCAGGGGTTCAGCAATCCTTATTAATGCAGGGGCTCCGCTAGTGTCATTAATCTCAACTGCGAATTCTACTTATCAGTGTGGGCAGAACACTGCATCCTATTGTCCAGTACAGCATACACATACACACCGGCTCTTGTTGCTAAGTAGGGCACCCCCACATTTTTTAGTAACCGATTTTTAAGAGTTTCACGATCCTAAGAGCAACGATCGACACCGTTATATCACCTTGCTTCTCCCCCACTTAGTTCCGCTAGTAGATGCTTTATTTAGAGTAATTACAACACAGCTTAATAATTAACATCACTCTGGAACAATTACAGTCGGATTACTCGGGGGAAATTTAACTTGGGCAACCAACGGAATTTAACAAGGGCAACCAATTTACTGCGTAGGGGGAATGGTGGCTGAGATATACAGGGTAAAGATGCTATTGAAATGCAGCAGGTTAGCAAGTGTACGGGCAGGCCCGGTGGATCCTTTCGAAATAATATGTATTTCAATAATTAATCGTGACAAATATTTGCTGGGTGTGTGTGTGTGTGTGTGTGTTGTACCATAAATGAGAAATTACCGGGAAAGGGCCTTCCATTTAATCATTAACAAATATAACAAGGAGAGGGAAAGTGAACTGTGTGTGTTGCAACAACAAAAGTGGTGTACAAAAATAATTAACATTTATAACTGTGCCACTGAGTGTTTTAAAAGTATCAGGCAGTTCGCTCGCAACTCTGGATCCATAAAATAACCTAGAGAGTTATTACAGTAAACCCAGCTGTTCTTAAATTTATATTTCACCAGTTCCTGAATCCGAGGCCCAGACTGCTCTCTACAACACCAAGCAAATTCTGTAAAAACCGATCTGCAGCTCCTACAAAATCCCCCCTCGCAAGGAATGACCAAAATATTCAATTTCACTGTAAAGCACAGAGGCCATTTTTTTCAGCTAACCTGGCAGTACAAAAAAACTATTTCCCTCTCTTCATTCCTTCTAAATAGTCACCATTAAAATATCAATAACCATTTGCTTTGCATGGTAGAACAAAGACGTATATACCACGAGAAAACTAATAGGCTAAATGGGAGAAAATGCAAAGAGCATGGGCTGTGAAAGCAAGAGGGGGAAAGACAGAAACTAAGGAATCTGGGAGAACACAAAGAGGAAAAGAGAAAAGAAAATGGAGAGTGAGAAAACTGGATGTTTAATCAGGCCAGGCCAGACTAAGGAAAGAAAAAACAAAAAATTAGTAGCTTTTCATTATTTTTTTCTTTCCTTTGGCTGTTCCACTTTTTTCATTGGTATTTTTTTTTTCCTCTCCCCTTTTTAAGCTCTCTTCTGGTTCTTAGTTTTTTTTCCTCGTGTTCTCCCCGTATTTTTTTTAATGCTATATTTTGTATTTGGTTTTTTATATATTTGTTTAGCTTAAACCATATTCTCCATCTGGGAGAAGAAGGACTGCAAAAGATACTGTCTTGGGAATACAGACGGTTGGTAGTTTTGCCTGTGTGTCTTTTTTGTATTGGAAAATCACACACAAACTTTTGTTCTCAGGGCTGCGAAGATATATTCACACTATGGGTGAAAACAGACATGACGCTAACCACCCTTTAACTACCCTTGGTGGTTATTTATGCATGTGGCAGGGCTGTATTGGTGCCCTATGCAGCCCTGCAACATGCATAAAAACCACCAAGGGTGGTTAAAGGGTGTTTAGCGTCATACTTTTCACCCAATATAAATATGTAAAAAGAGGTTTCATTCTCTAATCAGATTCCTCGAGGGGGATACACATCGTGATCATTTCTTCACTAATGTTATGACTGAGACAATAAAACTGGCACTCCTCTTCCTCACTGTAAAATTAAACAAGCACCAATAATCTACTGGAGTTTGAAAGCCTGGAAACATTTTAGTTAAAGTGCCGCTGACAAAGAGCAATGAGTCTGAGCCCGGGTCTGCCGACTGGTATACTGACATTAAGATCAGAGTTCTGGGAACTGGGTCTGAACCTGAAGGGAGAATTGCAGTCCTTGTGGGGGGAGCCAGTTTCAGTGAGTTTTGCCTGTTCTATTTTGTATTAAATCGAGCCTATAAAGTGACATTGTTTCTGCATCTGAGAGTCAATTGTGTGATCGAAAAAATTAAAAGTCATAGATGGGGGAAGGGGGGGGGGAAGAGTCCAGAGACCCCTATTTCATCTTTCTCAGAGTCATTACCAAAAAAAGTAATGAAGTAATGGGGAAGAGGGGGGAGCTAGAGAGTTCAGCAGATTTAACTCTAGTTGAAGCAGAGTTCCTGAAGCCTTCCAATCCTGACCAAAATAACTTTTTAAGATTACAAAATGGCTGGTCTCCTTTTGCAGGCAAATTTTCTACACACGTGCATGAAACAGGAACTGAGCCAGTCAGCCATTTCACATGCTCCTGCACCAGTTATAATACAAATGGAGGAGGGCAGGAGTGAAATTTCAGGCCAGAGTATTCAAATAGGAAATTGACCATTCCGATTAGTAACAGTCTGTTACTAATCGGAATGGTCAATTTCCTATTGACCTATTTGCTATCCTGGGCCCTCTCTCCTGTTACTAACAGGAGAGAGGGCCCAGGATAGCCAAAAGAGCTACAACTACTGGATGCATGAAAAAAAATTACAGAGATGGAAACAAAGTAGTTCAGACACAGACAGTATCTCTTAATGGACCAGCTTCAGTAAATTTTGGAGCGTTCTTGCAATATAGGTCTCCTGCTTTGACTCAGTCTGTAGTTCTGGCTTCTTACATGCCTGAGGGAGGGCCTCTCACAACAACAGAAGTGGGTCCAATCATGAAAATTCATCTGTACTACTTTGTCTTTTAGATTTGCCACCAACATGACAGCCACACTGTCTCTGCGCTACAATGAAAAATGACAACTGGTTTTCAAGCAGGAAACTAACTATTATTAATACCACAGGAGACAGGCTGGGAGAGCACAATGGGTCATGAAACATGATAGCAATTTAATAGCATGTCTTTTAAAAGACAAGCGACAGCCAGCCCAAGTAACCGTGCTGGGGAGAGAGTACTGGTTAAGAGTATTTAGGCGAGCCCCCCCCCCCCCCGAGCTGGGAGGGGGGGGGAGCTGGGACCGTGCTGGGGAGAAAGAAAGGGCAGGGCACACAGGGGTATTAGGGTGGAATGCCCAGCCAACTGAAGGCAGTGGATGTTTTGGACGATTCTAACACTCCTGTCAAATAGTTTCAGGTAGATCAGCGATTAACAGAAAACAGAGGTGAGGCCTGATCTTAATATCCAGTTGCATATATTCCCCCTTCTCTGCACACACAGGAATTTCAGTCTGGAGAAGCGGCCACTCAAGTGCTACTAGTGCCAGCGGACAGGTCCCCCCTTCCCTTCCCATCTCAGACACTACAGGGGACATTAAGGGTTGATCTCTCGCTTTCTTCGCCGACACTCTCCTTTCTGTCCCCACCCTCACCCTTTCTCTCTTTCTTTCTCCTGCTTCTCTAGTTTCTGCCTTTTCCTCTCTTATTTTCATCGCCCTGTTCTGTGCATCGTTGGATCTGTCCTCGTTTAGCTATATTGTTTTTCCTAATCATGTTTCTCCCTCTCCTCTGAAAAGCGGGGGCTTCACACTTCGCTACTCCCTCTGGGTGACTTTCCAGAAAGGCCAATTTTGCCTTTGACAGTCTTCCCAGTTCCCTTCCCGCTGGGCGTTTTCTGACTCCATAGAACTGTGCTGAGTGGAGACCAAATTAGGCAGGATCGGACCCATCTCTGAATGTTGGTCTCTCTGAGCAGCCACCGAAAAGACCCACGTGTGCCTTTCACACCCCAGAGCGTTCCCGAGAGGGGCCCAGATCCTTCTGCTCCCTGCCTTGTGGGATTTGTTTCAGAGTCACCGAAACAACCAGGCCCCAAACTGCTAGTTGTGGGGCCTGATTGACCCTGGAGAGCGCGATCCCACTCAGACAAGGACGGAGACCTGTGGAATGAGCCAGGACAATCTGGGAAGGGAGGCGCAGAATTTCCTGCTGGGAGCGTTTAGAAAAAATGTGTCAGCTGGTTAATGAAGGTCATTAGCAAGGTCATACTCATTATTGTTTATTGTTCAAGAGGGAACGCGATGTTTAGGTGAGCCCACCCAGAGTTGTGTCGGGGCAGCTGGGGCCCTCTGTGAAATGGGGATGCGGGCTCACTTGTACTTAGGCACGGTTGACACAGACTCACCCCCCAGAAAAAGATAAATGTCCGTGTAATTAATTCTGAATCACTAGGGGCTCACCCTAAACCAAGGCTGCCCATGGTTGAGGTTCTGTGGGGTCATGCCATGGCTTCTCACATTAATGTTGTCGTTCATGGACCCCAACAATTATTGATGCCCTGTGTGGTCCCCCAACACATGGGGGCCTATAGGGGTCAGGGCTTGCACTGTCTTGGATCAGGCCCCTTGCCAGCGCAGTAGCCCCTCAGAGAGTCTCTAGGAGGGCAGCTTTGCAGCCGCTGGTAATACAGAATGAATTTTTTTACAGCTTCTTTGGTTCTGTAGAGAAGAGCATCTTGGGCCTGTGCTACAGGAACTGGCCTGGTGTGATAAAAAGCGAGAAGGGGAGAGGGGTCACTGTGATGCTTCCTAGGGGCTACTCTGGAACCACAGTAAAACTAACCCAAGCGAATGCACAGGCCCAGAGCAGCTGGGGGAGGAAATATTCTCCGAAGGAACAGCTTGGCACTTTAGAAGCAAGAAGTGGCTCAGTTATAAACAGACCGAATTAATATGAAAATTCACCAGAAGTTTCCTTTTCTTTCTTTCTTTCTTTTCTTATTCTACACTCTTTTTTCTTTATTCCTCTTTCTTTTTTTAGTCTATAATGTTTTGTTTTTCTCTATCCCGGATAAAGACCAGAAGAGTCTCCTGGCGTGGAAAATGGGAACCGGAGGTAGCTCTACCTCACTCAGCGTTCCTGTAAAAGTTCCCTAAGAAGTCACATCAGCCACTGAAGGGACCCTGGAAGAGAGAAGCTCTTTACACCCCCAGGGAATTCCCAAGATGGGCCCAGACAGATCTGCTCCTTGCTTTGTGGGGTTTGAGTCAAACGCACCAGAACACCCACGCCCCCAACTGTTTAATCGTTTCTCTTTTGAGAACGACTCGTATTATGACTAAAACTGGGTTTCCCTTCTGCCCCAACCATAATATAAACACATTGTGTTAGTGTTTCACAATAGTCTGCCCGAGCTGGGCAATAGCAAATAGCTTCGGCATTGATTTGGGGCCCGGTCTGCCAGCAGGAATACTCGCCCCACACGATTACAGCCCCTGGAAATGGGGTCTATCACTGAAGACAAAACTGGAGTCTTAAAGTTTTGGGGTGTAAAAAGGCTCCGCTTCCCGAGAGCTTTGCCTATTCCCTTTCGGACTAAATCGAGCCTGCAACGTGACGCTTCTTTTCTGCCTTTGAGTCAATTGTGTGAGTTAAAAACAAAAAAAAACAAAAAAAACACACCCCTTCATTTAGGAAACCTCTCCATCCCCTCTGCCACAGAAAGGTTTAAAAAGAGAAAAGAAAAAGAGCAAGAAGAGTCAAGCTTGACTGGAGTAAACTCCCTGCAACCAACCTTCTAACTGTTACCAACAGTTAGCTGCTTTCCTTTTGCAGATAGATGCTACCCACGTGCATGAAACAGGAACAGAGCCAGGCAGCTATTTCATACACATCCATGGGGCCAGTTATCAACATCCAGGAGGCAGGAGCGAAAATGTAGACCAGAATCTGGGGTTTTTAGTAGGAAATTGACTATTTTAATTAGTAACACAGGGCCTGGGATTCACTTTTTCATCTTGTCTGATTTTAATCCCCCCCATCACACAATTTACTCAAATGCAGAAACAGTGTCACTTGGAAGGCTCGATTTAATCCACAACGGATCAGGATAAGCTCACTGAAGCTGGCTTCCGTCCCTGCCCTCCAAACTGAGACCCAGTTCCTAGACACACTGATCGGGCTGTCAACGCACTTGCCCGCCGACCCGGGTCTAGAAATCTCTGCTCTTCGCCAGAGTCAGTCTGTCCAACTCGGGCAGATTATTGTGTAAAACAAGGTGCTTGTTTAATTTTACGGTGGGGAGAGTGTATGCAGCCCCACGACGTCGAGAAACGCCCCTAAAGGAAGGAAATTGTCAAAGGCAAAACTGGCCCTTCTGGAAAGAGGGAGTAGCGGAAGTGTTTTGCAGAGGAGAGGGGGAAACGTGGGAAAACGAATCGAGTAGTAAATAGGGGGAAAGTCAATGCAAGGAGGAGGGGGTGACAAATAGGGGGAAGTGCAGAAACCAGAGAAGCAAGAGAAAAAGGAGCACGATGAAGAATGAAAAACGCTGGGATAGTGAATTACGAAAGGGGCGTAGACTGATCCGCTGCCTGCTCTGATTCACCGTAACAGCCAGGCCCCAACCTGCTCGTTGTCTGGGCACAGTGACCGTGGAGAGACTCCTGAAGCCCCAGCCCAGGTAAACCGCCGGCAGGGATGGGTGATGGGACCGTCAGACCGGCCTTGTAATTAACTCTGGAAAGCGAGGCGTTCGCGGGGGTGTTTAGAGAAATGCAGCCACCGGTTAATTAAGGTCAACAATAGTTATTACCCAAGCAGAAGAGCGGTGTTTGTGTTGCGAGGTGGTCACTGGCTAAGTAGCGCTTAGCGAGCCCAGGGCCCTCTCCCACCAGCAGCGGCCCGCGCTGGGAGAGGTCTTTTGTACCGGTAGAGAGCAGCAACTTGGGCCTGGGGTACGGGAACCTGGTGTGATGTGAACATGAAAGCAGGGAGGAGGGGAATCACTGTAACTCCCTCTGGGTGTTATTTGGGATTGGGTCCAAAATGAACCCATGATTTAAGCACAGATCCCAGAGTGGATGCACAGGCCTAAATCATCCATCAAAGAACTATTCTGTAAGCAAGTCACCTGCAAGTTTAGGTGCAACAAGTGGCTTACTTATAAATCACTCAGACCAATGTGAAAATTCACCTAATTGCCCAGAAACTTCCTTCTTTTAATTTTTTTCTACTTTATCTTTCATATTTTTTTTTTTTCCCCCTTTAAATTATTTTCCAATTCTCTCTGTCTCTCTCTGAAATAAAATGTCCTCCTCTTAGCCTACAAACCCTGGGGGATTTTATATATAGTTATTTTCCCTTTTAAGTTATTTTCCAATTCTCATTTTCTCTTCTTTAAGTTATTTAAATTATTATTTTCCTTTGTTATTGTCCAATTCTCATTTTCTCTTGTTTTTCCACCCATTTTCATTTATATATATATATATATATATATATATATATATATATATATATATATATATATATATATAAAAGGAACTGTTCAGAGAAAATAGATATCATTGATAGCAATAGCTTTTCTTCAGTACTATCTTGGAAAATCCCCCTGGGTTTGTAGGATTTACGCACAGAATGTAAGTACAGGATAATCTCTGGTCACAGCTCCACTCAGGTGGGTATCGGCTACTTGCAAACAATTTGTTATGGCTCAGCCAACAAAATTGCCCTTTCCCCCCAACCATAATATCAACATACCTCCAGTGCTTAATTTGTAACAAGTGAATTGACCCCAAGTCTGCCCCAGAAGCCCCACGTATACACTGTCCCGGAGCGTGCCTCCAATTACTGGACTACCCTGTCTCTTCTACAGCTGAATACAAGACAGAGGTTCTTGTGATTTAATCTATACATGGGGTGCACATGGGGTGGGGCAGGAAAGACATTAATGGACGCCAAATAAGCCATTTTTTTTCTATCTTCTGTTTTTGACCCTGAAATGCCCTAAGCCTTTTCCTGGGCTTTTCCATTTAGGGGTGCACACTCCTGTTGGGAACATTTCCCAGGACTCAGGCCCCCCCCAATTTAATTGCTGTGACTGGGCCCTGGCAAGCTCCCCCACATTAAGCCCTACATACATCGTGTAATCCACAATAATCTGGAGTAGGAAAGCCTGAGACAGTTAAAAGTGACCGGCAATTGATTCGGATGGCAGGTGCATTCGCACCGCGATCGAGTCCCCGGAATCGGGTTTGTGTCTGGAGTCTGAATCAGAGTCGGTGTGAAAAGACCCCGGGTTCAGTGAGCTTTGCCTGATTCCCTTTAAGTTAAATCGAGCCTGCCCCGGCATGATGATGTTTCTGCCTCGCTGAGGCAACTGTACGATGGAAAACATTAAACACTTTAGTGTGTAAAATAATAGCGAGTACCAAGACCCTCCTCTCCCCTCAGCCCCAGAATGATTTTAAATGGGGGCGGGGGAGGGAGATAGAGTAGAAACCAGCAAATTTCACTGACTGCAGCAGAGTCTGACCAAAGTAGGCCTCTTAGTTTACAAAGTGACTGATCACTCTTTTTACAGGGACTTGCACCTACATGAAAGCAAGAGGTTCAGTGACAAGTTGGAAGGGCAGGAGTGAAAATTCGGGTCAAAACAGGGTTTTCAAGTAGCAAATTGTCTAGTCTAATGAGCCAGTAACATAGGAAATAAATAGGCCACAATTACAGTACTCCGTACCTTTAAACACGATGGAGACAAAGTAGCTCAGATAATAGGAACTGTACTTTGTCTCCGTCTCTTAAGTTTGGTCCCAACATACCAACCACTCTCTTTCTCTAGACTACAATGAAAAAATAGTCATTTTAAAATGTGACAAGTCGTTTATTATTATGGCATTAATTTCCACCGTAGCCAAGATACACATAGTACAACTAGAGCAATGACCTATGGTCACGCTAAATAAATTAATTCATTCATTCACATAGTACAAAGACAATACAAATGTATATAAAAAAGCCAAACATAAAAATTAAAAAGATAAAGACCAGCATCATTATCTAATAAAATGTGTCTTTAAACGGAGTTAAGAGACAGTATAAAGTGCTAGGCAAAGAGTATTGTCTAGGAAAGACTAAAGCACATGAAAGCTATGGTGAAATGCTGAGTTCATTTAAAACAATGAGGATCCTTAACAATGACTCCTCTCCATTACCTTCGGCTGTTGGGACAACAATGTCAGCCTGACAGAAAAACCTGTGCTTAAATATTCTCATTAAATATAGCAAGGAGAAGACACGTGACCCTTGTGTGCTACAGATCAGTGATGCCGCTCCGGCGGCCTGCCCTGTACATTCACTGCCAGACACAGACAGGCATGAACTCGGGTCAGTTTTGCCCTGTGTCTAGAGAGCAAACCCCAAAGGAATAACCCGTCTTCTTGATATCAAATAGTAGTAGTAGTAGTTTTATTAAGCGTGGCCATAGACCATTGCTTTACAACAAATACATAATGCATCATACAAATCCACGAAATACAAAAGATAACCCTACGTCATGTAGGGGATAAAGATTAAAAACAACAAAAATAAGAAACTATAAAATACTAAATCCCTGCAGTAAAATAAACTCAGAATTTACTGGTACCTTCTAAAAAGAAGCCGAAATGTATAAAGTACAAAAGACTAACATACAACAATCCCTACTATAAAATGTTTAGTCCCAGCAGGGCAGTAGCAAACTCCATGGGTATATAAGTTAACCAATTAAATTTTATTCCCTCAACCTGGAATTAAGCTATTACTATGATACAAGATACAAATATAGTACAAATACAATACACCTAGGTTGCGTAGGTTGCCACACAGACGGGTATGATGCCAGCCATAATAACTGGCAACAATTAAAATAAAATAGATAAATTCAATGGATAAAACAATGCCAAAATATAATAGCAAAAATAGAATATTGGTACCCTATTAAAATACGGACTAAATAGATACCCAAGTTGGACCAAGCCTGCTCAACGCATAATTATCTATGAACAAAGGACCTTATAGTTCAGAAGCAATAAACATAAAGCGGGTCAAGATTACCAAAGCTAAGTCGTCATGCAGGAGGCAAACTAAGAAAATTTTATGGCAAAGAGGAGTCCTGAAGGGAGCAAAGCTGGAATGCCAAAAATTTCTGGCGAAGATAAAATGCCTGCACCAGAAAAGAGGCAACCAGTGCTATAACCTGGGAGATGGAATTGTCCAATAAGTAATCCAAGAGAGCAGCATCTGTTCTTCCAGGCAGATGGTCCAACAAAGGATTCAGGAACTTAGCTCTGGGAGCATCATATAGATGGCAGGTCAGTATAATGTGCCCTACAGTTTCAATGGTAAGATGGTCAAAAGGGCAAAAACGTTCTAAATAGGATACCCCCAGGAATCTCCCCTCCAAAACCTGGGAGGGTAAGGCATTTGTATGGGCACTGAAAAAAAAGGAGTTTTGCCCACATGGAGATGGAGGATAGCAAATACTTCACTGGCAGGCCCTGGTCAGGGAGCCAAGCCAGATACAAGTTTAAATGGGGGGAGGCCCTAATTCGGGAAATTTCAGACTGCCTTTCTATATCATTAATTCTTACTATGGCCTCCTTCACCTGAGTACCTGGGGGCTTATGGGCCAAGTAGTCTTTATATATCCCCATTACTAGGAGAAACCCATCCATCAATTTAGACCAGGGGTTAATAAATACATCCGCCCCCAACTCCTGCAATAACTCTGATCCCTGATTAGCAAAAAGTCTGCACCACAATTTGACTGCCAACTCCTGGGCCAGAGTTTGCCAAGATTTCTGGCCCAGCTCAATCCAAATAGCTGCATAAGGAACACTTTTTGGGCTTCCTAACAATCTCCACAAAAAAACTGGCTTGAGTAACATTGATCTTATGGGCGAGGAAAGGAGCCCAAATTTCTGCCCCATACAGGACTTGGGCCTTGACTTTACTATTAAATACCCGTACTGCTGTGTCAGGAGAATGGTTACCTTGCTGACTAAAAAGGCCTAGTATCACTTGCGATGGACCCTTGGCAGCGATAACAGCCCGAGAAACATGTGCTGCCCAACCTCCAGACTGGTGGAAAAGAAGACCAAGGTAGCGAAATGATGCCACCTGTTCCACAGAGTGGCCATGGATATGCCACTGATATCTTTTCAGCCTGCTGGAGAAAACCATCACCTTGGACTTAGAATAGTTGGTGGCTAACTTATGGTCAGAGCAGAACAAAGCAAAGGCAGAAAGTTGTCTAATAAGTCCTAACCTGGTCTGTGACATTAAAGCCACATTGTCCGTATAACCAAGACAGCCAATTGGTCTAGCATTAAGCCTGGGGGGGAGGGGAGAGGAATTGAGTGTTTGCCATAAGGGAAAAAAACATTGTTGATATAAAAATTAAAAAGTAGGGGGACAAGGACACAGCCCTGCCTGACCCCTAGTCGAACTCTAACTGGGAGGGCAATATGGCCGACATCATCCACCCTAACCCACCAGGGAGGAGTTGACATGCAAGGAGCAAATTAGACTAGCCAACCTTTTGTCCACAGAGGAAATCCCAAGCTTCTTCCAGAGAATACTTCGATCTACCGTATCAAATGCGGCCTTTAAATCCAAAAAAGTCACATAGAAGGCACCATTATGAGATCTGTATTTAGACGAGATGGAATAAAATGGAACACTGCTCAATAGTCGAGCGGCCCCACTGGAAGCCTTATATATTGTACCAGTTCCTGTAGCCTAGGCCCAGGCCGTACTCCTCTATGAGGACTTGGGGAAACTCATTCCCGATCCTGACTAGTAGTGGGACACCTGAAGGAAACTGGAGAAGAGGGAAGTCACCGGAAGGGACTAGCGGAGTGGAAAGCGGAAGGTGAGGGGAGGGGGGGCAGGAATACAAATGCAAAGGGGGTGGGGTGGAGAAGGGTTGAAAAGCAGGAGAGGAAAAAACTAGAGAAGCAAGAGAATCTGAGAAAAGAGAGGAAAGTAAAATGAAGAAGATAAATCCAGCTTCCTGTTATCTGAAACCAGACTGGACTAATAGGCAAATTCACCCAAATGAGCAAAAACGGGCCTTTTTATCCCCCCACCCCACCCCTTACACATTCCCCCCCCCCCTTTTAAGTTCTTTTCTAATTCTTACTGTCTTCTTCTTTTTCCATATTCTTATTTATAAAGCTGTAGGCAGGGATCTCGTCATTATCTTTGTTCTGTAAAGCACCAGGTACACTGCTGGTGCTATACAAATGTTTATAATAAAATTAAATAATAATAATAATAATCTGAAACTTTTTTAAAAAAAAAAATCCGGGACCATATGGACTATCGGGGGAAATGGAGACCGTAGGTAGCTTTATCTAGTGCCTAGGTTCTGTTCCTGGAGGCAGTATTGGGGAGAGGAGAGACCCCTTCAGTGCGCTATGCTTCTTGCACTTCAGATTCAATCGAGCTAGCAACTTGGCAGTGGTTATTCTCCGCTGAGTGATGGTAAAAATTAAAAATTGTGGAGTATGAAATAATTGTGAAAAATAAAAAGCGAGGAGAAAGAAAAAGAGTTCAGCTGATTTTGGTAGGTGATGGGGATGTACACATTCCATTAAGGAGTATTTTATAACTTTTGTATACGATTATGGGTGATCCCTTATCAAATTTTAATTTTGTAGGTATTATGTTGTACTATTATGTGTAGAAGCCTATGGCTAGACAATAATTTTTTTTGATTTTTTTGATTTTGGTAGGTGGAGCAATCTCCTTGCAACCTCCTCAATCTTACGAAATCAGGCTGCAAGATTACAAAATGGCTGCTTTCCCCTTTTTTGCAAGCAAGTTGTCCACACGTGCATGAAACAGGAAGTTTACACGCACGTGCATGAGTTGCAAGCATCATTTGGGTGGGCAGGAAAGGGATATTCAAGCAAGGACAAAAAACAAGCGTTTGTTTTCGAGTAGGAGGCTAAAATAGTCAGCAACACTCTCGTGACTTGAGCGCACCACTACTGAATGCAGGGGAAATGACAGCAATTACATGTCTTCAAAGAGAGACCAGAGACAGGTCGGGCAGAAAGCACTGCCTGAAAAGGCTATGGCACAGGAGGAGAAATCCTGATTCCCTGCAGGGAGGGCCAGTGACAGAAGTCTAATGGCTTTGGGGAGATCAGGGTTTTACTTTCGGAGTTTACTCCTTTCTCCACCACCGACTTGCTTGGCCCTTTTGGCTCACGGTTGCCGTGGTGCCTCAGTTTCTCCATCTGTGAGGCAGAGAAACAATCACGCCAGTGCGATTTGGGGGCCCAGGGAAACGCAGGCCACAACCGCCCAGTCCGGAGTAGGACCCACCTGTGGGCTTCAATGGGATTACTCCGAAGTGGAGGTTTGGCTGGCAGCCTCAGTGGGACTTGTGCTCTTACCGTCACCCAGACTTGGCTCCTAGTCGCTGGCAGCAATGCTGTCTACATTTCCTCGCTGGCACATGACATTCATAACTACTAGGGAACTGAACCCAATGGGAATTTTGTCCTTTACTCTGATGTGTTCAGTATCCTGCTTTAACCTTTTTGGAAAGAGTTGGACGTTTCTCTGGTTTTAACCAAAAATCACTCTTATATTTAGTCCTCTCCTTACGTACTTAGAGCTCAGTCTGAGCAGACTCTCTCATTCACGTTATTTCCCACTTGTTTCTTTCTAGATTTGCTTGTTTAGAACAATTCCAACACGTTCCAAAGCCTCAATCAGCAGCATCGCTCAGAATGCTTCGCATTACTTTGTTCTCCCAACCGCAGGATTAGCTGAAAAGCAACACGAGCTTACAAATACAATCCACACATTTCCCCCCCCCCCCCCTTTTGAAAGTTCTCTGGACTGGACTCGTATTCAGTTAATTAGCTGCCTTAATGAATGGTTAAATGTTAATTGTTCAAGTTAGCAAACTGAAATGTGAGCCACCCCGAGCTTAAGGGAAATGATGAGATACCAATTTAAATATATAATATCCTTTTTAGGACATCACCTATTGAAAGGCTTGAACATTGGGAATTCTCCCTTCTCCCCATAATATTTCTTTTATGGGTTTTTCTCTTTCAATTTCTTTCAATTTTTTCTTTCAATTTCTTTCAAAAAAAAATTTTTGGGGGGGTGTCACATTTTCCCTTTCCTCCCTTTTAAAAGATTCCCCTTCCCCATTTCTCCTTTCATTTTCTTGTTATATGTAATGTGTGATGGGGCAGAAAACACTTACATTCTCCATCCTGAAAACCAGATCAGCCACCTGAAAAGAGACCACCCTAGGAATATAGCAGATGGAGGAGACAAAGTAGTTCAGGTGATATCTTTTATTGGACCAGCTGCAGTTGGTGAGACCATGCAAGCTTCGGGGCCACACAGGACCCTTTCCTCAGGCACCTAACAAGTCAACTATAGACTGAGTAAATGCAGGACAAAGTTACAACTTGATACTATACGCAGTGACTTAGGTGGGAATGGGTAGGAAAAAATACATTTAAAACTATCTACAAAATAGTGCAAAACCTCTCTGATTAAGAATATAAAAATTGTTGCTAGCTTTACCTAAATGCACACTCTGATATTGACTTTAATGGTGGGGGATTGTCCTACAAGTGAAGTTTTTTTTGTCTTGAAAAATCTCCGCCCAGTCTTTTACACAGTTAAGAAGGTATTTTTAGACTGCCAATAAATGGTGGTTTCATCATCTTGTCAGTGTCGATGCTGCTGTTTTCCGGTTCCCCGACACACCCCACAATTCTTTGTCAACAACTGGCTATTACTGAGGGGTGGGGGGGAGCAACCCCCTTCTTCAGTCATAATGTAAACAGTCCTAGTGTTTCAGACCAATCCACCTGAGTAGGAAACCATGGGCGTTTTTAGACAAGCACCTCACCACCCATTACCCACCCATCGTGCATGTTGCAGGGCTGCATCGGTGCCGTGTGGGTGGGTGGATGGATGATGGGTGGGGAGGCGCTTGTCTAAAAACACCCGAAGAGTAATGTTGGGATTTAGGGGCTGCCGGCAGGTGCATTTACACCGGGACCAGAGTGCCTGGAAACTGGGCCTGTGTCTGGATGGAGGCAGAATTGGGGTCCTTGGTGGGGAAAGACCTCAGCTCCAGTGAGGTTCGCCTATTCCCCCTTTGGATTAAATCGAGTCCGCCGCATGGCTTCTACAGTTCTACATGAGAAGGAGGGAGGCGGAAAATGTTAGGATGTGAAGTAACTGAATCCGCGAACGCCGCGGCCCAAAGACCGTGTACTAGCTATTATTTATTATCCCGTGTCTCTCCCTGTGTCCCCTCTCTTTGTCTCCCCGCTTCGTGTCTATTAGATTCTAAGCCTTAGGTAGGGACCACATCTATCTTATTGTTCTGTAAAGCGCCAGGTACACAGCTGGCGCTATACAAATACTTATAATAAAATAATAATAATAATTAATAATAGAGGGTCGAGCAAAGTTTGGGACTCCTCCTAATTGTAACCAAAGCAGCCTCCTCCCTTTAGAAAACAGCTTTCATGTTTGAAGGCAAGTTCTGCCCCGTATATGGAAGAGGGGAACTAAAAACACAGGGCACAATCCTGACTCCACTCCGATTACTACAAACCCCCCCCCCCTTCTTTGGTTTGCTTTTAAACTAGGCTGCATTCATCCCTCATAATTGGCCCTTTTTAATTGCCTATTAGGGTGGCCAGATATGCAAAATTTTAGAGGATGCTCATGAGAAATACAGGTTGCATTGGCTCCACTGCAGCCCCGCAACCTGTATTTCTCATAAATGTCCCCTAAAATGTGCATATCTTGCCACCCTATTGCCTGTCGCCAGAGGTAAGGGGGCAAACTGGGTATTCAGCTAAGAGAAGGCTCTTAAATGGAATCTTTCTTAGCTACTTTCAATACTGAAGAAAATCAGTCTATTATCCCTCATTAGAAAGCCTGTTGATTCCAAATGTAAGAGATGGAGAGACAAAGTAGTTGAGACGAGCTCTTTCATTGCACCAACGATTCTGTTGGGGAAGAGTCTGCAAGCTTTAGAGCCATAGATGGTCCTTGTTCAGGGATGTGGCTTGGCCGAGGGTAGGCCATCTAGGGTTGCAACTTGCACAAGCGGGGGTGGGGTCAGTAAGATACCGGCTGAACTACTGTCTCCGTCTCATTAAGCCGCTCCCTTCCTATTGTATGGTGGCTTGTACTCACATGAAAGTAAACGGACACGGCCAGGAGGATGAGAGAGATAAGGAAACGGTGTTTCCTGCATACTGAGACGGGGCTAAGAACAAGTCCAATTCACTCTAGTATCGCCTCTTGGCAGCTGTGCTGTGGGGAGAGCACAGATTTAAAGAGATGGAGCAAACACTTAGGTGCAGAGTCCGGCCTACCGGTGAATCCTGACTTGAATTCATGGAAGTGAAGAGAAATTCTTATTGACTGAAATGGAGTCAGGATTGCCGCCCTGGCCCTGCGGCATCGAAGGGTATTTTTTAGACAAGCGCCTCCTCGCTCATCATGCGTGTTGCAGGGCCACGTTGGTGCTCTATGCAGCCCTGCAACATGCATGATGGGTGGAAAGGCACTTCCCTAAATGCAGCTTAGTCAATGAGAGTGTTCCCACTAAGGTGAGTGGGGGCAGGATCAGTGATCTGATGCTGATCCATTAGGGCCCCTCTGTTTTAGGACGCTTTTAGACAAGCACCTCTCCAGCCACTTCTCACCCATTGTACATGTTGCAGGGCACCCATGGGGCACCACTGCAGCCCTGCAACTATCGTGGGTGGGTAGGGAGGTGTAGTGGTAACTTTAGAAGTGCAGGAGCTCTTCATGCGAGTCCCCCCCCCCCAAAGCCTCCCGAGAGGGGGGGGGGAGTAGGTGCAGGAAAAGTGCCCCCGCACAAACAGCTCGGAGCAATCTGCCGGAGAAGCTCCAAGTAAGTGAATCGCGGCCCAAGCCCCAAGGCCAAGCTGCTGTGAAGTCAGTGGGTTCAAGGATCGTCCCTCACAGCCAGGCTAGGCCCTCTCTACTCCGGGCCTGCTCGAATGCCAAGGAACTAGTATCGCCAGTTTTTCACCATCCACTTTGCCCCGCTCCAAGTTTTGTCTCCTCGCCGTCTGGTCTCTGCCAAGCGCCTAGCCCATTGCTATCCCGGGAAGCTTCCAAGCCCTGCAGTTCTGGGCGCCAGCAGCAAGGCGTCCCATGGGGGCAGGGCTCGCACCCCGGAATTCAGGCTTTGGCTGGAAGCATTTCCCTACAGTCTAGCCAGTGGTTTTAGACTTGAGCCAGTGGTTTTAGTCCGATCTCATCACGCGGCCCCCTCCCCGGCCTGGAGTCCATCGCTCCACCAAGAACAGGTGTCTGTCTCTGCTCCCGTCACTGATTTTCTCTCTTCCCCTAGAGTCACAATGAAATGAAATCCTGGATCTCCGCCTTTCTCCGGGGCTGCGGCTACTTCTGCCAAGAGTGAGCTCAGGGGCGCAATCAGTGACCGCGTCCGCCCAAGTCCCGGAGTTTCCCGCCGCCACGAGAGCAGTCTATCCACGCGGGATCAGGGAGTGGGAGAGCTGCAAGCAGGAAACAGCCCCCCTGTCCCCCCATCCCTCTAATCGTGGTTGCGCTCCAATGGGTGTCCATTCCAGGGCCCCGCTGCTTAGCCGCTCCTTCAGTTAAAGGCCTGATTGTGGCCCCCTTCATCCCAGTGCCAGTGAGTCCAGTGGAATAATTTGCATTTTGCAGATCATGTCATTGGGGGATCGATGATTTTGTGGATTTCGATCAGGATTTTACTTTAGCCATCGAAGTCAATGGCTCGGCTTCCAGTGAGTTGATTTAACTCCGGAGAATTGCATCTTCAATATTTCATTCAGGAAGCAGATATGCTTCTGTTTAAAAACAAAAACAAAAATCCGCGCCCCCCCCCAATAAATATTTTTTTAAAAGTCATGTTGATGGTCAGTGACTCAGTCATGAGAGTCAATGCTTTTCAAAGCAGAGGCTGGGTTTCCTAATAAGGAAACCCACCCTCTCCTTGCCACATTGCCCTTTCTCCCTTTTCTGCCCCCTATGCCTGGAACTCCCTCCCAAGCATATAAATTCTGCTTCTTTAGGCTTTCCCTAACTCCTCCTATGACTCACTGATGCTTCTCTTTACGCTGCCGTCCTCCAGGGTCTCCCGCCTCCAAAGCACTTGCGTCTGCAGCTTCTCAGCTTCTTGAAGCAAATGGTTTCCTGCAGGATACTAGTTGGGGACTCTCACTCCAAACAAAAAGCTAGAATACGCTGTGTGGGGCAAACAAAAAAAGTGCGTTGCAATGGGCACCCTCCTCCCCACTCATATGAACTGGGGCAGGCACCCATGCCAGCAGACAGGTCCCCCACTCAGAAGCACGGTGTGTGGGGGAAACAGCACGGGCTTTGCACATCTTAGGAACTGGCCGGAACCCTGGAGAGCCCAGTTCTACAGCCGTTGCATGTCAAGTTCAAGGCAGGGGGGAAGTGGTAGCCACGCTGGAATCCGCTGACCCCAGCGTTTTTAAACCATGAAAAACACTCAAAACCAAGGCTGAGGAAGCATGCTGTACCGTTTCTTCCCCCCCCCCCCCAAAAGGTGGCAAGATATGCAAATTGTAGAGGAAACTTATGAGAAATACAGGTTGCAGGGCTACATTTGAGTCAATGCAGCCCTGCAACCTGCATTTGTAGGGCTCTAAATTGCATCTCTGACCATTCCTCCCTTACACTTCCGTTGGGGTTCTGCACTCACTAAAAGTGACTGCAAAGCCTTGCTTGCTGTGACGGTATAGGATCGGATTAGGAAGGCCGTGAGCTACTCCGACAGGGAGCCTCGCCTGGGAAGGCGTGGGAGAGGAGCGTGACTGTGAGGTGCAAGCAGAGAGTGGGGAGATGGGAGGCACGGCTGAGGGCCGCGGCAGGCACTAGGGCCGGGCTGCAGGCTGATGGGGGAGGGGAGGGGAGGGGAGGGTGTGCTTTCGAATGGCAGGAGGCCCCCGTGCCATGCGCGCTCGCCCCCCCTTCCCCGCGTTACCATTGCTTGCGCTGCGGGCGAAAGGGGCAGGGCTATCGCCCGAGCCGTTTTTAAGCGAGGGGGGCAGCAGCGTGAGGACAGAGTATGTTCATGAAGGCGCGATGGAACCGGAGGAGGCGCCGGTACTAGCCGAGCGGGACTGGCTGGCAAGCGCAGCTGCTCTAGGGAACGTGGGGAAAGTTCAGGAGCTGCTGGTCGTGGGTGCAGACCCCAACGCGGTGAATAGCATGAACAGGACCCCCATCCAGGTACAACCCGGGAGAGGGAGCCCAGCTAAGCAGGGAGGCACATGGGGCAGGCGCGCTCCACCGTTAAATCGATACAGAAATAATCACGCCATCTTCATTGTTTCCGTGCAAATAGTCTCCCCCGCCCCCCCGCGCCGCAAGTCACTTCACTAAACGGACATTCTAAACCCCACGAGGGAACGTGTTTTTCATCCCCAGCCTTGAACCGGGAAGGAGAGATTCACTTACTCCCGAGTAACCCCATCGAAGCCGTAACTTTTTAGCTAGGAAATTAGTCATCCGGACTAAACGTCTCCGAATACCAGCCCCCCACCCCAAATCCAGAAACTTTTTGACTTTGGCAAACAAAACCCTAAAGCAAAGGAAATGTCTCAAGCAGAAGTTTGGCATTTACAGTGTAACACTCTTCTCTTTCATTTCCTTAATAGATCCCGGCTTAAAAACATTATCTTTCTCCTTCTAACAAGGATTTTTATTAGAGTAGGGAGTGCATGCGAGTGTGCTGGATTCTGCTGCTATTATTATTTATTTATTTATTTATTTATTTATTTTAACAACGGAACCCAACGACTATTTTGTTAACGTTTCAATTTATTACCTCAAATCAAATCAAATTAAATTTTATTAGGCTCAAGCTTTCGCCATGGCCAACAAATAAAAACAACAACAATAATGTCATAAACACAATATCACATAACAAATATTCCACGAATTTGTCCTGCTGACTGTATTATTTGGTCCATTCCCTATATACACACAAATATGTGTATCATATCAAATTGTGCGCTAAATTACATATAAACATATTAAAAACACAAAACATATATCAAAGCACAAATTTTCACAAATAAAATAAGATATACAAATATGGTCACAGACTCAAATTATATTAAGTATACTTGGATAAGCCATCAGCCTAACAAATCTAACAAAACAAACCGATAAAATACTCTTAACCCGGTCTTATTCCTAACTCAGTCCCTCACCCCCTTTATAACCATTAAAAGGGAAATATCAAATTCGAATCCATTCTTCCAAGATAGCTATCTGGCAGAGCACCCTTCCTAAGATCAGCCTGACTGCCATGCGGCCCTCTTTACTTAATCTCTATTCACATTTATTGGCAGGATTCCTCCTAATTCTATGTGCCTCCTCTAATTTAACTTTTGCAGCAAGATACACAAAGGTAGCAACAGTTTATTACTTGGACATATAATCCTTTTCACTATCTAAATAAAATTAATTTTAAAAATAATATTGGGGGGGTGGTAGGCATGGGAAAAACCAACCTTCAAATTGCGTGTATTTAGGAATATGCTGCACTTGAATTACTAACTTCTAATCCTTCCCCTACATATTTTACAGGAGGAGGAATAGGCTTCCGGTTATTTCCACTAAAACCTTAGTTAGAAAGTTCACAATCTAATGGCAATTTATATATGTTTTCATCCTTCTTGATTTAAGTGGATTAGAACGAAGACATTTATATTAACACGCTTACTACAATGCTGTGCTCCAAATATGGTAAAACTCCGCTATTACAAGCCTTGCTTATAATAAAAACCTGTTTCAAAGTCCCATCTTCAAGAGACCCATCTTTCCTTTAAAAATAATTCCACTCTGTAGATTCATTTTATTCAGATCGGCTAACGCCATGCTCCATTTTCAATCCTACTCTATAGAACACTGGCAGGATTGACTCTGATAAAACAAACTCATCGGGAACTGCGAATCCAGGTATTTTACCCCTTTCGCCGAACTCAAGGAAGAGGGAGCAGCCTGCATTGAGAGTTTGCTTTTTCCTTTCTTTAAATAGCGATCAATGTAATCTTCATTAATGCATGGATTGAAACTGGATTCACTATTTTGATGGATCCATCACTATTTTGATGTATTCACTATTTTGATGCAGCAAAGTTTCAAAACTCATTATAGTGAACAGTCCAGCCACCTTGTCTATCGTACTGGAGTTGGGTTGTATATTTTTAGGAGTCAAATTTTGGGGAGGCAAACTGTAGCGTTTTAGTGGAAGAAGTGGGAAGAGGGGGGATAATTTGAATACCTGAGTTCTGACTTTTACAACCCGTAACCCGAAAGCTAGCGCGCACACTCCAGGACCTGGACTACTTTAAATAGTAATTAGCAGGATGTTGCTACATTAAATTGACAGCGGGCGGGGCTTTATTATTAAATGGATTCATTATTAAAATGTTTGCTCTTGGTTTACTATTAAATGAGCAAAACCACGTTCCATATGCACCAGTAACAGTGATGCAAGGTCAGTCTTCGCACATAGTTTATACAATTCTGGGGGTATTTGGTAAGAGCGGATCTCCGAGTTGGAGGAAAAGGCAGGAGGGATCTTTTTAGAGTTTATATTTTAATAGATGAGGGTTTCAGCCTTTTGTCTATTTAGCATAATGGACATGTAGATGTTTGAAAAGAAACCATAACTGGCTTAAAAGGGCTTCCCTTTCTAAAAAGTGTTGATCACATCCGAGCTAATGTGGATTCTTGCCCCTTCTCCAATGTCTTGTAAGTTGGGACTGTCTCTAATTCTCTTGTCCCGAAATCAGCCAGCCGCTCCCCGCCGCCTTAGTCACATGGAAAACCTTGCCTGTAGACTGGAGTCCAATCTGCTTCTTTGCTGGGAAGAGGTAGGCGATTTTTAAAAGGAGAAGTAGGTTTGACAATTCACGACTAGGTGAATCATAGGTTGGGGGGTCGAGGAAGGCAGCGCTGCGGAGTTTACTTTTTCCCACCGTGACTTTGTGGTGAAAGGGTCAAGGCAGCTGCTTGTGCTCCCCCTCTCCCTGTGTCCCTGAGTTAGATGCGCACAAAGCTTCCATCTTGTAACCATATCTGCTGCTGCCCTGCTACTGGCTCCCACAACAATAGCGCAAGCCCAGCTGTTTTCTAGGTGTTTTTTGTTTGTTTGTTTTTGCCAATCTTGGGGTGCAGTCCTACCCCATTAATATCAATGGTAGTTTTCTCATTGCCTTTAATGGGGCCGATCCAGGAACGGATCGGCACTTGTGCACTGCGAGCAAGGTGCGCGCAAACATTACGCAGGAGTTTACATGGCTGGAGCGCATGGTCATGTGCATGCTGAACGTACTGCGCGCAACAGCAGCACGAACAATGCCCCATTGGGTTCAGCACTGCAGCCTCTGAACGAGAAGGGGGGTGGGTGTCCAGGAAGTCAGCTCTGCTGAGTTTATTTGTTCCCCATCATGACTGTGTAGTGAAAGGATCAAAGCTTGCTTGTGCTCCCCCTCACTCCCGGAGCTGGAAGCTTTGCCTGCATCTATGGCCGTTTTCACAGGGGCGCCCCCCCCCCCATGTGTGTGTGGGGGTGTCAGTGCAAACACCAGGGTGGGTGCAGGGGGGGATGGGTGGGCACCCGTGGGAACACAGCGGACGGTGAGTGGGGGTGCGTGCATGCTCCCCCCACCTCCCCCCATCACTCAAGCACAGGCACCAATGCCGGTTGCTCCGTGCTTGGCTGATTTCTAGTTTGTTTGTGGGCAATCCTAACCCATTAATGTCAATGGTAGTTTCGTGTTGTCTTCAATGGGTCCGATCCGGTACCTGCTCATGCACTGTGAGCAAGGTACTGGATATTTGCTCCAGTCCCTTGTCCGCAGCAAATATTGCGCACAACCCACTCAGCCTGGGCGCACCAAATGCGCATGGCCCTGTGCCTGCTGCGCGTATTTGCAAACTCGCACCTTGCTCACAGTGCACAAGCAGGTACTGGATCTGCCCTGTTGGGTTCAGGACTAGCGCCTCTGAGATTAACCGAGTTTGGCTGCTTCTGCCCCTGCCTTTGTGCTCAAGTTACCCAACCTTTCTTTGTAACAGGCGAAATCTGGCTTACGTAGTCGCTGTTTCTAGCAAACACTTGACTTGGCTAGCACCCCTTCCCTAGTTCGAATCTATCTGGTCAACTCTTTTTAGGTGATCATGTCCATTCCTAAATATCCCAGGCTAACTAGGGACACGATTTCCAAAGAGTTTAGCTAGTGCCCAGAGCTATTTGGGCCATTCCTCCATCGATTAGTCAACGGAAACTGACAAAGGGAATTAGTCAAAGGCCACTGACTTTAATGGCCGGAGGACTGCACTTTGTCAAAGTATACTTACTGAAGTAGCAGGTGGGAGGGAGGGTATCAGTCTTGAAGGCAGAGTTAAAGGCTGCCATCCACAGGCCACGTGAGAGTAGCCTCACTGAATTGACTTGTGGATTGCGGTCAAAGCAGGGTGCAGGGCCAGCGCTACCATACAGGCAGCACAGGCGGTTACCCAGAGCGGCAAATTGAAGGCAAAAGCGAGTGAGCTCCCTGGCAGAATGGGAGACTGGTGACGCAAGGGGAGCCGTGGTCACCTAGGGGGTAGCAAAAATCCTTGCATCCAGGCCCGGACTTAGGGGCAGCTCACCCTAGGCCCAGGACTGGGCAGCGTTTTTGTGTGTGTGTTGTTGTTTTTTGGGGGGGGGGGGGGCTGACACTGCCCTGCTCTGGTTTCCGCCCCTTCTTTTATCCCTGCAGGGCTGGAGGTTGCTGCCCACAGCCGAAGCCTGCTGCCTGGGTTCCCACCACTCACCTGCCTCTGTGTCTGCCTCCTAGTAGTGCTGCTGGGACTGGGAAATAAAGCTGTGTACTAACAACTCCTCCGCATGTGTATGATCAGAAGGTTGTTGCCTTGTAAGGAAGGTTCTTCAAGATAGCTCGAAACATTCTCACAACTGGGTTGTGCGTGGCATGCTCACCATATTCAAATAATATACCACATGATGGTCTTGAGCTCATCTGGTATAAAAAGCGCTCTCCTCCTCAGAATGACAGTTCCTTCCAACTCTTTTTAGGACTATAAGAATTTTATTTCCATGCAGGAGGTAAGGGTGGGTGTTGTGAAAATGTTTGGAGCCATCTCAAAGAACCTTGTTTAAAAGGCAGCAACCTTCTGTTCTTCTTTGAGCTCCTCACAGGCCCCTTTTACACAGCTCCACCAGGTGGAGGAGGGGAGGGAGGTCCATGGGCATGCTGGTGTGTGGGCAGGGCATGCACATGGCTGCACAGGCATTCCCACGCATCCACACCCAGGGAGCAACAGCTGGATGCACGTTAGATGGACACGCACCACCACTCACCATGGGTGCCCATGCCATGTCGTTCCCATGGGGCTCCCCCACCCATGAACACACAGCATGGGGACGGGGCTTGGCTTGGGGGTGGGACTCGGGTGCAGCAGCCTGAGAAGGGGCATGGGGTGAAAAATTCCTAAGTCCAGCCCTGCTTGCATCTCTTAGTTCCTGGGTGCAACCTTAACCCTAGTACAGTACAGGCCATTCAGAAGTTTCTCCCTGATGCAACATTGAGAGCTGTGAAAGAGGCAGGTCTGGTTTGCGGTGTGATGTCATGGAACCCCCATGGGGTCCAACATCTGGCCCGAAAGGTCTGCTGCTTTAATTCCCACAAATTCCAAACGTCCCACCAGGGCTTTTGCGCCAAGGCTGCAGAAGGGCATAGCAACCCACTCAATTCCACCCCTCTTCCCCGCAGGTCATGATGATGGGAAGTCCCAAGGTGGCAGAGCTGCTGTTGCGCGCAGGAGCGGATCCTAACATCCCAGACCCGGCCACGGGCTCCTTCCCGGCGCACGACGCAGCGCGGGAAGGCTTCTTGGACACCTTGGAGGTTCTGCACCGCGGCGGGGCTCGCTTATACACATCTAGATGTGTATAAGAGACAGGGGCACCACTGCAGCCCTGCAACTATCGTGGGTGGGTAGGGAGGTGTAGTGGTAACTTTAGAAGTGCAGGAGCTCTTCATGCGAGTCCCCCCCCCCCNGGCCACGGGCTCCTTCCCGGCGCACGACGCAGCGCGGGAAGGCTTCTTGGACACCTTGGAGGTTCTGCACCTCGGCGGGGCTCGCTTCGATCTGCCGGATGGCCAGGGTCGCCTCCCCATACACCTGGCTGCGGAGAGCGGGCAGCACCATGTGCTCAGTTACCTGCTGCACCAGCCGGAGCCCGCCCACTAGGAGGCTGTGAGCGCCGGGTTGTGTGGTGTGGGAGCTGGGTTTACTGCCCCCGGAGCCAGGGCTGTACACCCCACTCTTTGTCCATCACTCCAGGCGCGCACTCCCTAGCAGCTGCCTCCAACCCCCAAAGTAGTAAAGTCCAACAAACATTTTCTGAAGGATTCTAGTTTTGCCAGTGGGGCGGGATGGCTTAAGTTAAATCAGCTTTGCTTGCTTGCGGTTGCATAAGTGGGTAAGCACCTAGGTAAAGCATTTACCCAACTAAGTTGTAGTGCTAGCATCAAGGGGAGCTAAGGGTCAGTCCTCTTGTCCCTGCTGATTTCAACAGGGATAGGAATGCCCCCCCTTCCTCCCAGCCTTTAATCATATTCAGTATTGCCAGCAATAGACAATTTAGCCTGCGTTTTATTCTGATTCTTCTTTTTCACATTTTTACTATCTGAAAATCTCTCCCTTGCTTATCGGTTAACTACAACTCTTTGGCATAAAAAAATATGTGATGAGGATATCAGTATTTTTGAAAACAATCTTTATGAAAAGCTTCAATTCATGTTGAAACCGTTTTTCAGTTTCCAAAATTTGCTGTAACTGAAGTTTTCTGCTTTTTTAAAAAATAAAAAAATAAAAAAAATCAGTGTTGAGCAAACCGCTCTTTGGCTTTTCAATAATCCAAACTTAAGGAAGTTTTCAAAAATAAAAAAATGTTCACATTTTGGTAATCAACAATGACTGAAGATGGTATTTATCTCTCAATGACATGAAAAATATTAGCTGGATTTTAAAAAAACAAAAAACAAAAACAAAACTCGGCTAAATAGATTTCGGCAGCTGTATAAACGACTTGGCTTATTTATGCCAAAAATGTATTTGATTGGTATGTATTTTGTAAAACGTATTTTGCGCTTTACTCTGCAGTAAAGAGCAAAAGAAAATGACATCTTAAAAAGGTTTATATTGGCTAAATAAAAGTTTTGTCACTGTCACCGAAAGAACTATTTTCTGTAACATGCAAATAATCTTTCACTACTTTATAATGTGTCCAGAAAATATGTATAGCTTTGAATAAAAAAAGGTAATCTATGCGCATGACTCTTTGGAATGTGTTTATTTAATGACACAGACCTACTCTCAACCTATAATTGGCTGGGATGGCTTTTGATGTACATTATATCGAATATTCTGTAGGCTCTAATGCAATAGACCACAACTGTTAAAACACGCACATTTGTTTCTCAATGGCTGACGTCATACTCCTCCTTTAGTAATGACGTTGAGCTTTCTAATTCCGGTAGGTTGAGTGGCATTATTAGTCACCCCAGTTGCAACAAGTTCTGATTTTGCGGGGCTAGGATGGGACGCTGAGTAGTGCCTGATTTGACACAAACACTTTAACTCCAGACTGGGGTTAGTCGCGATAAGGGGTTGCCCGACCGCTTGCAGCTGCAGTACTCTCACTTCGGAGCATTTGAGCTTTTAATTTTGATCTTTTCCTGGGACAAAAATCCAGTGCTGGAAATGGTTATTGGTACATGGGGAGAGCCTAGATGCCTCCTGGAAGGTGCGCAGCCCCCCACCTCCCCACCCCTTGGTTGAAGTCCGGGACACCATCATTAATCCGGATCAGGCTCAGCAAATCTCCAAGTGAAATCCCGGGGAATACTCTCACAGGCATTACACTCCTGCTCCTGTGCGCTCTAAAATCGCCCCACACCTCCCTGACCAAGCTAGAGGTGTTGGGGGACGGCAATGTCCATGCCCCACACTAAGTTTGTGACTAGGACAGAGGGAAGGTAGGGGGTTGACTCTCAAGCAGCTGCCGCCAACCCCTCCCCGAGAGGAGATCTCATCCCTCAGCCGCCGGCCTCTCATTGTGATTGGTGAACTCAAAGGCTTGTTCCTCCCTCGGCGCCCCTTCCCCATGGCTTTCCCCACCAACGCCCGGGGTGGGTGGGGATGTTACGCCAGCACAGCATCTTGCAAGAGCCGCCCCTTAAGCCGACTTCCTTCCTTGTGACTTGTGAGTCCGATCCAAGCCTACTACAATCAAACCCACATTGCGCAGGAGCCACCCGATGGGGTAGCGGCCACCGCTCTGAAACCCACGGGCGTCAAGTAGAAGGGTCCAGGGGATTCCCTTTCCTGGGAGAGCTACAGGGCTTTCCGGGACACAGGTAGCGCCCACAGGGCAAGATGGGGCAGTTGCCCAGGGGCCCCGCCTCAGCTTTGTGGGGCAGCTGCCGCAGGCTTTGGGGGTGGGGGGTCAGGGGCTCCAATGTGCCTTGCCCTGGGCCTGGGGCCTAAACATCCTAGCTGTTCAGGGGTTGCCAGACAGCTTTTTAGCTGGGCAGCACGTTGAACACCCGCTGGGCACTAGCATCTTCCCCCGCCCCCCTAAAAAAAAATTCTCATTGGTTCCTTGGAGGACCATTCTCATGCTGCCCGGCCTACTAACACGCCCTCTGGTGATCTCTGCAGCCTTGCGCAGACAAGGGGCTGGCTTCCAGTAATCGAATTATAAGTGATTCATAAACACACCAGCTAGCGGGCAACTCCCCCATCTACACCAGCCCTAGCTAGGGTCAGCCGCGACCCTTAAGCCATGCTCCTCACATCGCTCACCGGGCAAATGGTTCCACAAGAGCCGAATTGGTCTTAGACGAGTAATGTCAGAAGCTGCAGCCGTAGCAAAATCTGACTGGAAGCAAGATCTGACAGCACCGTGAGACTCACTCCTTCCAGCCTTATAAATAAATAAATATGCGCTCTCTCTAGTGCTCCATGCAGCAGTACAACCTGGGTTTGTCCACACGCCTGGGGTCTGTGTGTTTTGTCTAACTTCTATCCCAAAGCCTCCGTCTTGTCGGGAGAAATCACTTTATGGCAGAGGGTAGGCTCCAGCCGGAAGGCCAAGTGGTTGGCTCAACTGGGGCGACCTCCCAATAGGTACTGAAAGCCTGTGCTAATGGCGGGTGACTAGTTACCACTGCATGAGCCATACAGCTAGGCCTCGGCGTGTGGGGGTGAAGGTGATAAACTCGCAGCGGGGCTCCCCGGGCTGCGTGGCGTGTGTCCAGAGCCCGATCCCACAACCGGCTTCCCTTGCTTCCACCCAGACTGGAAAAGCAGGACCAGCCTCGCCTCGCCTCGCCCTCTAGTAGACCCGCCGGTCATTCGATGGCTAGGTGGGTGGGTGGGTTAGGGTTGCCACTTATGCAATTTTTCCCACGAACACTTATGAAAAATACATGTTGCAAGACTTGCATTAATGCAGGACCTGCAACGTGTGTTTTTCATAAGTGTTTCCCCCGGATGACGGCTCATTGCTGGGGGAAATTCGAGCCGCTGATATGTTAGCTCCCTGGCGGATGCAAGTGGGAATCCTCTTGGGGAAGTTGGGTTTCCTGCCTGATCATCTGGCAGAGCTTGGAATCAAGCGGACTATGTCCTTGGTGAAACAAAGACTGGGGGACCAACAGATCCAGATTGATGCTGGGCTGCTACAGTCCCAAAGGGTAAATCCCCTGTATAATCCACCTAGGGGGGGTGCCCTTTAGAATCCAGTTATTTGATAGCCTGGTCAAACTTTACACTAAGGCGGGCCTTTACCCGCCTACGAATGGGGATATTTCCCTCGAGGATGTTAGAAGGCCGATATCTTGGCATTCCCTGGCAGGAAAGAACTTGTCAATTCTGCCCTTCATGGGAGCTTGACTCCAATAATCATATTCTGTTTGCTTGCCCCCGGTATGAGGGATTTAGAGGAGAGCTGTTGGCAGCTCTAAGGGAGGTGTTGGTTATCTCCCCCCAGCTGAACAGATATAGTGTTTGTTTGAGCTATAGGGCATCTAAATTGACACTGGCGGTGGCAGTTTTTGGTAGCCAAGTTATGGCCCAGAAGAATGGACCGTCTTGATTCATGGGTAGGGAGCAGTGACCGGGCGGTACTAACCTTAGAAATAAGTTAGTGTGATATAGGAGGGGGCCATCTTAAAAGGTAAATGATGAGAAGTACTCTCTTAGGAGTGAATGTCATTATTGCAGAGGGAGCCTCAGGTGCAGAAGGCAGTTATTAGAAATAAAATGCTGTGTTTATGATTAAATCCCAGCCAACCGAGGGTCCTCATTATTGACATCTGGAATTTAGGCTAGTGTGTGTCTAGTGAATCAGGCTTGGGTCTGAGGCGTTTAGCCCATGTTAGGAACAGGAGTGTGTGTCCTATAGGCGGGGATGGCCACTTTGGTTTATATTATTATATATTTATTTACTTATTTATTTATTTTAACTGTTAAACCTTGTTGGGATTGGGACAAAAGGGTAAAAACCCCTAAGGTTTTAACAATTTAATAAGATACAGTTTGGCGCTGTTACCTATTTATCTATGTATAATAAGCATCTATATGCTGTGTATTTTGTTTTTTGTTGTGTATTTTTGCTTTTTTTTACTGGCCATAGCGGTAGCTAGTGCCAATAATAAAAATTCATTCACATCACCTCATAAGTAAAATTGCATAAGTGGCTACCCTAGGATGGGTTGGTTTTTTTACACGTTCAGCACATCTGGATTGGGTTGAGAAATCGGAGTGTTCTCTGCTTCTGCGACAATGCACCCCACCCAGCTCTTTCCAGGCCCACGCCGGGTAACCAGCCCTTGCCCTTTGGGATCCTCCCCCTATAGATGTGTGCGCCCCCGAGCTGGCGGGGACATGTCATGCCGCTACGTTTCTCGCAATAGCGGGCGGAATCAGACTGCTCAGTCAGCGCACACGCGCACACGCACGGCCGCGGGGTTGATTCCAGCAGCGGCTCGCCGTAAATGCCCATTTTCCTGTGGAAGGAGAAAATGGCGATGCTCCCTTATTGGGAGGCGGGGAAACAGCAGGGATCCACCCCAAAAGGGCGTGGGAGAGCGGGCCTAGAGGAGGTGAGAAGTAAGGGGTGGGAGAGTGACAGTGCAGGGGGCTGAGCTAGGACACTGCGGGGCATTGAAGAGGCTGAGCCTGCGGCCAGGAGGAGCGTAGCTGCGGCCCAGATTGCAGGATCTAAATCCCCAGCCCTCCTCTCTGCTCCATGCGGAACTCGAGTCTGCAAGACACTGTCCCTCACCACTAAACCGCAAGGAACACAGGCAGGGGTCAGGCTTGCTTGGCTGGTTTAAACCAATCCCGGGGTTGGACAGTGAACGCAGAGCAGCTGATAGGAAAATGCCTGAGCCTGAAGTGTTGATTGGATTTTAGTTCATCCACTGTCTAATAGCCAGCCGACGCTTTGGGACAGGAGGGTTGCATGCGTGGGGGTGGAGCTGCAACCACCGCCTCCTCCCTTGAATTATCCGGGGCGGAAGCTTGGTTAGGAGTGTAACTGGTTCAATTCAAGTCTCTAGCCGCCTGCTAGTGGACCCCCCAGGGCGCTGCAAGGCGGGGGCTGCCTCCACTGGTGCAGATCCTCTTACTGCCTTTGATTTGTTTTGATGAAGTTGCGTTGCAGTAAACACAGTCTTGGTTTCAGTAGAAATCAATACGGAGCTAAAGTCAGGCCCTTTTGGTCACTATTTTAATCCGTCAATGAAAGCTAGCGCCACTGACTGAAGAATCTAATGCGTTCGTATTTTACCAGTGAAACAAAGCAAGGCCTCTTCAGACGTTTCCTAATACTTGATGGAAACGGTGGGAGTCAAATTAGCCAATGAAACCTGAAACCCTCTTGTAGAAAAATCTACAAGCTAAAAGACTGACCACAACGGTTGCTTTTAGTCAAGCACCTACCTGTTATACACGTTGCGGGGCCCCAGAGGGCACCACTGCAGGCAGCCCTGCAACCTGTATAGTGGGAGGGTAGCAGGTGGGGAGGTGCTTGTCTAAAAGCACCCGATATCCAAATGCCAGATCTGAGTTTATTGGCTATCTAGGGAAACAAACAAGCAGAAGCATTTGCTGCCAACACATTAAATCAGCTGAGTAAAGTTCCTCCCACTTCAAAGCCCTAGGAACAAAAAGCTAAGGAAAGTCCCTACTACTATGGAGGTTATGTCAACATTTAGAAATGCACAGGATCAGTTTGATGTGCAGAACATTATCCTTGGCAGATAATGCATTCTAGCTATGGGTTTATGAAAGGGAGGCAATTTAGTATAACAAACTAAGCTAGTGTCCCGGTGCACAGCGTGCATGACAGGGGGGACAATTGCACTTGCTTTCAGAAGCTCATGTTAAAAATTCCCTCAGACAAGTCTTAAAAAAAATTAAAATAAAAAGTAAAACTGCTCCTAACTATAAAATATTTAACAATCAGAGATTCAATTTCAGAAATATACAAAGTATAGCATTTAAGATGAAACCACTTTGTAATGTAAAGTATATTTCATGAAGCTAAAAATGAAGTCTTCTTGGATAATGGTCTACATTCTTCCACAAAAACATCCAGGTTCAGTTGTGAAGTAAAATCATTTTTGTAGGACAGCAGACAAAATTTCTTTCCTTCATGGGTCATGCTCATCCTTTGCTATGATAGGATTCTTTTCGGCCAAGAAAAGGAATTCTTGCTAACTGCAGTTGATGCTCCAAATAATAAGACTGCAGTAGTCATCTCAAAAATGCATGAGAAAGCCTCCTGTAATTCCCTGCTGCATGTAGGGACTTGTAGCAAAAGTGCCCTTTTCATTTTCTGAAATAGTTTTCAGAGCATCCTTGAATTTTGGATCTTGTCCTGCAGCAAACTTAAGTAGGATGATGAAAATTCCCAGTGAATTGTTCAAAGATTGAAGTCCCCGACATTTATATCTTTTTCAACATTATCCTAGTTTCCCCCCCCCCTCCAAATTTTGAGCTTATGAAAATGTCACTCTCCAAAAGCCAAATAATTTAGATACATTTCAGTTCCAAAAAAGCATAAAATTTCAGACAATTTTTACAAAGTTTTTTTTTTTTTTTCTAAATCTTTTTAGGGTGGTTGTTAGAAAATTGCATTTTACCCAAACTGAATATGCTTGCAAAGAACCTCCAGTGGAAATTTTTGACCAGTTGTGATGAATACCATCTGCCAATACAGCAAAACAACCTTAAACCATATTTATACAATATGGCAATTCAGTGGCATCATGGAGTGCTACAGATTAATATGTATTGGTAGAGGAGGTGACTGATCTTTGAAGCACTATTTATACAGTAGATTGCTAAGGGGACCCCGGCAAGTAGCTGAAGTGACGTCCACAACTTGACTTACCTGGAAGTGGCCCCATGATGATGAACACACTCGGGAGAGTTGAGTCAAGGTTCTCAGCAGCTGGAAACAGGCTGCATTCCTTAATCTTCTTAATGCCACAGGAGTGTGGGCTTAGCTAGTAATGACCAATTAATTAAGTTTCTACAGCTACATGGGAGGTGAAGTTCTTGTGATTGGTTCTAAGAAAAATTCAGGTGTCTTGCAACCTATTAGTTGGGCTGCAGTTGCTGTCAAAAGGTGTTAAATGAGACAGTAGCCCACTGCAGTCTGGGCTTGGTCCATGCAGCGGCTCCCACTCACACTTTTAGCATGTCCAGCCTAATAGGCAGCCCCCACTGGCAGTGCCAGTGAGAGTGGGGCAGGAAGCAGTTGCTCCTCCGCTCCTTTACTCCTGCAACTCTATGGTGCTGGTGAACCTGTACATGTAGAGGCGCTATACACAACCTAATTGGTGGGACATGGACATGTGGGCACACATTAGCCTGCGTGGCTAACTCCACATTCTCTGAGACGCCACCATGAGTTGGGGCTGCATATCCATGGGGGGGAACACCTAATAAATGGGCAGGCAGACACCCACCTGGTGTGGGCTAACGTTTTGTTTAAAACCCAAAGATGGCTCCTGAAGTCCCACTCCTAATTAATAAATAGAAATTTGAGTCCCACTACTAATTAATACATCGACATTTGAAAGGCTTTAGAGCACCTCCTTTCTCCCTCTCACAAAGACGGAGGAGGAGAGTGGGGAGAAAGTTGGTCCCTAGTTGTTTCCTTCTCTCCTCCCACAGCCATGGATTCTAAATTAAAAGCTGATGATTTAAAAAAACAAAAAACATCCCCCCTCTTCTTTGACTTCAGCATTGGTTCAGGGGTTTGAAATGAAGCTTATTGTTTTGGCACCATGTTTCTTTTATCCCCCCCAAAGGACCTGGACAAATTTGTTCATTAGCTGAAGCAGTATGTAATCCAGCTATTAGAATCCACTGAGTTGTATGCAACATTCTGAACCTCTAGATACAGAAACTGACTTTCCCCTAGATAGGACTTTTGACTCTGCTTCCCTCTGTTAGTAACAAATATCAGTTTTTGTACAGCCTTTATAAGATGGGGTGCTCCTGTTATGCAGGGAGAGGGAGCACAAGCGGGTGAAGTAAGGATGCAGCCCTCGCCCATTAAAATCAATGGGAGTTTTATCATGGAGTTCAATAGGTTCAGCATTACAGTCATGCCTTTAATGGGTGAGGATTGCACCTTTACTCTGTTTCCTAAACTGTGCTCCATGATACTCCACATTAGAGATGTAAAATTTCTGGAAAATTTGAAGCCAGGGAAAAAACCCGGTCTGTTTTTTTAAATGGAAATTTTGGGAAAAATTGAAATATATGCAAAACCTATTTTCTTAGCACCCTTTACAGATCTACATTCACGTTGCTACTTTAAGACCATAAAATGTATTGTGTATAACTTTGTTTACTCATGAAATTATCATGTTTGGTATATTTATCAAATTTAAAAGTATAGTTTATTCAGACAATAATGACAAATTTACTAATTTTTACTTTAAAATTTTGTTACAAATGGAGCTACAAGCTGATGAACTCTAGCATCTCTTAGGTTTTGCCAGTATATGAGAGGCAGGCAAAAATTAAAGTTGAAAATAGAAAGAACCATCGACATTATAGTAAAACAAATTTATTATGGAATCTAGACTTAGTCTCCTCCACGGTGTCAAGCAGATACAGAAAGCAGATACTCATTATTAGAAAAAGAGCTGAGAAAAAAAAAGGGTGGGGCAGGGGGGAACCCAAGACTCAGTGAATACAAATTTTGCCACATGAAAATCTCCTTTTCTGAGCTATCGCTATCGGCAGTTGTTGATTCTTCTGCTCCTTCAAATTGTATAGCAAGTGGGACCTTAACAACTATGCCAACAAGTGGATGCCCTAGAGATGTTGCCTGACTCTCATGCTTACCATTCTTCCTCTCCTTGGCCGATATCCTCCTAGATGGAATACCCCTCTAGATGTGGCGGAACACCTTAGGTTGTTATTGAGGACTATTATAACCCGACGAGATATTTGCTCAGTTGATCTTTTGTCTACCTCCAAAGATAGGCAGGCAATTATTGTTGTGTTTACATCTTCCCTATGGACTGCGAAAATTATTAAGGGCAAAGCCCTGTTGGCAGATAAGGTTTTTTTTCCCTCGCGGATTTATACACCTATACCCAGGCAGCCCCCTATGCAGCCTCTTACATCTATGCAGCCACCTACATCGATAAAGCCCGGATGTAGCAGTCCTCGGTGCTTGAGTAGTTCTAGACAGGCAGAGCCCCATGTTTCTCCAGTTTGCAATTTAGGTAGAGGTGCTAGAGGGGATTGTGTCACCAATAATAAGACTAAGTCTCCCTTCCATTCAGTCTGCTCTCCCTTACCCAAGGAAGACCCTATAGAGCTTCGTGAACCACATCCAATGGTACATAGCATGGAAGTGGATCCCCACTTAAGTTTTGAATCTAAGAGAGGGAGTTTAGCGTTGATCCCTCCTAGAAGTATGGCTTCCCCCGCAACTCCGAAACAAAATAAGATGCTGGCCAGGCTGGAATCTCTTTATGACCAGCTGGAAAAACTTAGAGGGAATAAGCAAAGCCAGAAGGCCCACCGGTCTTGTAGCCTATGCTTTAAACCTTCCCAGCATGTACATTCAGCTGAATCTTTGGGAGAGCAGGAGGCCGTTTTCCTAGGTGCTGCCGAGCCTTGTATACCCTCTCAACCTCTAGTCCTGGAGTCCTCCTCGGCCCCTGGAGTGGGTCTTGTGGCTGGTGGTGATGAGGATATGGTCGGCAGTCAGGGCGCAAGCTCTACTGCCCTGGAGAAGTTGACCCTGCCCCCTACTGTTGTGAAAGTGGGACCACCAGATGGTATTCATGTAACTATCCCTGGGGTGGGTATCGAGAGCTCTCCCCTTCTTGAGTCTCGCCAGTCAGTGGGGACACCGGATCTAGTGCCCCCTGTGCCTACTATCAGTGAGGCATATGGGGGGACTCCCCCTGCTTAAACTTTTCTCTCATGGAATATAGTAGGATGGAATGCCCGTATGCGAAATACTGGATTTATAGAGTTCCTTAGGAGATATGATCTTCTTCTTCTCCAGGAAACCTGGCTATTGGAGAAACTGAATCTGGATGTTGTACCGGGATATAATACCTATTATATAGAGGCCCCACTTGGGCAGGGCAGGGCAGGGCAGGGCAGACCTAGTGGAGGGGTGATGTTTTTAACTGTCTCTACACTGCATATTAAAGTTATACAAATTGCTTCTTATAAGTCTAATGTCGGATTATTCTTATGTTCATTTCCTTCCGGTTTTGATATTTTGGTGGGTGTTGTTTATATCCCGCCAAAGAACTCTAAATATTATGACCCGGCTATATGGTCAGTCTTGAACCAAACAATTCTTGAAGCAGTACGTAAATATCCCAAAGCCTACCTCCTAGTAGGTGGGGACTTTAATGTTAGAACGGGAAATTCTGAGGAGGCTAGTTCTTCCCCTTTTTTGGATGATACCACTCCAGCTACGCCATTGCCCATTCGTAGATCTCAAGATCCTGTTATATCCTATGAAACAAAATTTTTTCATGAACTCATTTACTATTTTGACCTTGTGATTGTTAATGGATGGGTGGATGGGGACACTGATGGCCACTTTACTTACCACTCCCAGAATGCCTCCAGTGTAATTAACTATTTTCTTCTCTCATCTCATCTTTTCCAGAAAGTGACTTTTATGACAGTCATCCCTAGGGGGGATACCTTCAACTTTCTGATCAATATTGAGATTATTGATCCTATACCTCAATATTCTGATCAATTGAATTTGGTTTGTGATTCTATTCGAGTTGCCCCCCCTGAAAGACCTGTCAAATGGTCTGATCAATTAAAGATGGAGTTTATTAAATGGTCAGAGTCCCCTCAAATTATAAATCTTTTATCAGGGCTGATATTGTCTGATAAAGCGGCCTTAGACTGATATGATGCAATACTTCATGCTTGGAATTTTTTTGTAGCGTTACACAGATCCACCAAGAAACCATTTTCTGCTTATGGTGCTGCCCCCAGCTGGTTCGATAAGGAGTGTAAATTGACTAGAGCTAGATTATCTCGCCAGGCGCGCTTAGTCAAAAAAAAAACCTCCCAGACGTTGAAAATCCAACTTCAAGTTATAAGGAAAGGCTATTATGAGCTCCTGTCCCATAAGAAAGTTGCTTTCCAGCAAAGTCAGTGGGCTCTCCTTCTAAAGGCAGCTTTAGCGCACGATACTAAGAAGTTCTGGGGTTTGTGCCGCCAACTTTCTTACAGGACTAAGCAGCCCTCTTTTACTTCCATTCGTCTATCTCAGTGGGAGAAGTTCTATCAGTCTCTGTTTGCCTGCCCTCAAACTGTACCTCTTACGGTACAAATATCACTTAATGACCAACTTGAGTACTGGCCACCAGTCACTCCAGAGGAGATTCTAGACTTAATTGCTTCAATTAAACCTGAGAAGGCCCCAGGCCCCGATATGATTCCCCCAGAAGCTCTAAAATGCCATCCTCAATGGTGGGCGAATTTTTTAGTGCCCATCTTTTCTATAATTAACAACTCAGGAGAAATCCCCAATACCTGGTTGCACAGTATTATTGTGCCCATCTTTAAGAAAGGGGACCCGGTGCTTCCGAGCAATTTCCGCCCAATAAGCCTATTAAGCATTATTGGGAAATTATATGCTAGATTTCTGCTCAATAAAGGAAGGGACTGGTTAGATAATAACATGATTGAGCTAGAGCAGGCTGGATTCCGTGAGGGCTGTTCCACAACTGATCATAGCCTGGTATTGTCGGCACTTCTTCAGAAGTATACCTCACATCGTGGTAAATTATTTCTTTGCTTTGTAGATTTAGAGAAGGCCTTTGATTCCATCTCAAGGGAGCGCCTTTGGGCCAAACTCAGTAAAACTTCGATGGACCCTCGTTTGGTCTTTTTGCTGATCAGGTTACATAATAACAACAGTCTGCAAGTTAGATACTCTTCTAACGGTTCTCTTACAAGTCAAGTTCCTATCTTTCGGGGGGTCAGGCAAGGATGCCTATTAGCACCAGCGTTGTTTAATATATACCTGAATGATGTAGTGGACTACATGCGAGCCTTTGACACACATGTCCCGGCTATAGGCTCTAGACGCATATCATTAATGCTCTATGCCGATGACATGATCATTCTATCACAATCCCCTGTAGGATTGAGACGTGCCCTTCAACATTATGGAGCCTTTTGCTGATCTGAATTGCTTACCATTAACTACTCAAAAACTAAAGTTGTGATTGTAGCAGCGAGAACAGTCCGTAAGCAATACTCATGTAATATGGAAGGGAAAGTCCTTGAACAAGTCAGTTCATTCAAATATCTGGGAGTTCTCTTTTCCTCAGCCTATAATTGGAACACTCATTTTGAGTCAGCGAAGGCCACAATGAAGAGAACCTTAGTGGCAATAACTAGATTCTTCTTTGGCTCCAGAGGGAAGTTGGTGCTCCCTGCTCTTCGTTTATTCAGAGCTAAAGCGTTAAGCCAGTTCTTATATTCATTCCCGGTATGGGGCTTACTTTTTCTTAATAAGCTAGAAAGCATTCAAAATCTGTTTCTTTGCTCCATTCTGGGGGTTCCGCGAGGGACACCGCAGGTTCTATTAAGAGCTGAATCACATTCCCAACTGGTAGCCACAATGGCTTTGATACGAATGATTAACTATTGACTTAAGGTTGTTCTATTCCCCATCAAGTCAAATACTTTATTAAATATAGCTAGGCAGAATGGTCTTTTGGAAACTTGGTCTCAAGCTATAGAAGTGGAGGTCCAGAAGTTGGGCTTCTCGGTACCTGTTTTGTTGTCTTTGAGCCGAAAGCAAGCTCGAATACTATTAAGGAAAAGAGTAATGGATCAAACCCTTCAGGTAGAAACGGTGCAGGTGGCTTCCCAAAAGATTGCCCCTCATTACATCTTGCATGATTTTCAATCCTTATGCCCTTTTTACCTGTACGAATGGCCCGATCATGAACAAAGAAGTGCATTTACTAGAATAAGGTTAAACCTATTCCCTTCTGCTGTTGTAGAAGGTCGTTATAACAACGTCTCTCGGGAACTCTGACTGTGTGACCTTTGTAAAATGGGTGAAATTGACACTGATCATCATATATTGCTAAGATGTGCCGCCTATACTGGCCCAAGGCTAAGGTATCTGGGAAGTGTTATGGCTGATCTCAAAACAGTGCATTTCGATGGTCTTAGATCAAAAATATTTAGCCCCTTTATCTCCAGTTTAACTGTGGCGGTAGCCTATTTTTGTAAAGCCGCGATGCAAATAAGAGCTAGGAGGCTGGACCTAGGTCCATGACGGCTTGGAGATAGCCCATTGCACGGACCCTGTGTGTATCCTGGGGGGCGGGGGGGCAGTCATTACTTATGGAATCCCTGGGGGACCTATACAGGACGTCTTGTAAGACAATTATGGCCGGAAGTTCTTTTCTGATGTAACGTCCCGCTAGGTTATGCGGCTGTTAACTTATACTATGTCTGGCCACTCACACTTGATTAGCTGCAGGATAGCAGAACTCACTATGAGCAGTTACCTACCAGGGTTATTCTGATAAATTCTGGTATTCTAATTGGTACTACACATATTGTATTTTGGAGTATGCGTTGTCAATTGTTGACTAGTTTGTTTTATACTTATGTATGGTATGATGTGGATAGTGCTAAGGCCTACGGCTGCAATAAATAAACTTGAATATATATGAATATTTATATCTGCTCCTTAATTTTTATCATCTTCATGGTGGAATTCTGAAAACTGAAGGTTTGCCCGGATTGAGACAAGCTTCTCTACTCTTTCACATGTTAGTTTATTTCTTGATTTGGTATGAGTGGGTAATTTCAGACGTTACGAGATCACGGTCAACCACAGTGAATCCTGTGGTGGTCGTGATCACCATAACGTCTGATTGAGCCCCACCAGATGTTCAGCACAGTGAATTTCTGGAGGGGATCAAATCTAACAACGGTTCTGGACCTCCGGCTGGCCAGAGGTCCAGAACCATGGTTAGATTGGCCACTATCCGGGATGGACCAAAAGTAACTTCTGTTACCTTGGCCCATCACGGATTGTGGCCCAGACTGCAGAATGGGATTGGGCGCAGCGGCGGGATTGGGTGCCCACCCATCTCCTGGAAGGCAGCCGGGGGAGCACGAGGGGGCGGGGCTGTGTGGCCACGTCGCGCCACGCAGCTCCGCCCCCTCTAAAGGACGGCTGGACTGATTCCTGACTGGAATCCGAAATGGATCCCGGTCCGTGGTTCAGTGTGGCGGGCCTCTGTGCCCGTCACGTTGGAAATTACCTAGTATTTCCAAACAGACCAGTTTCTTTCACATGCTGTAGAAGATGGAGGAATCTGAAGCAGGCGAGAACAGGAGTCAGAGGCTGACTCGTGCAAAGGCCTTGCCACCATGTAGCAGGACAGATATGCTTGGCAGAGTCCCAGACTGTATTTGCGGACCAAATACCCGAAGATGTTCTGAATGGGCTGAAATGCGTCTTGCTCTTGCATTTGAGAGTTGTACTGTACTGCTTGTTCTAGGCGTATAGGAATTGTAATGATCTTCTGATATGGAGATAGTGTCTTACATAAAAGTCTTCCTATTACATAGTTATTACTTAGGAGACATTTTTGGGGGAGTAAAGGGTAGCAATACAAGAACACCTTGTCTTATTTATTCATCATTCAAAAAACATATTTCATGAGTTTTTTTTATTTTTTCCAAATATTTTCAATTTTTCAGAAAAAAAATAAAAAAAGGCCTTGAAAAAAAAATGGAAAGAAACTGTTTTTTCCCTGAATTTTTCCGGGCCTTCACATCTCTACTCCACACGTCGCATCCAGTATATGTTGATGCAGTTACAGGGAATATACAAAGGCTCTTCTCCTACTATCTCTAGTGAACATCTATGGGAACTTTGCTAATGATACAGTCTGGACCAGTTTGTGCCTCCGAGTCTTGCTCAGATCCAGTGTTACCACATCTTTGTCTAAATAGCCAGGCGAGGTCGGGGCTATCTCATAGACCTTGTTGATATCCTGTTCTCATTTTAAATTCATTTTAGGCTGCTTTCCTATGGAAAGGCAGCTCATGCAATCCCCCATTGGTGCATGTATGTCCTGTTTTATCCCTAAAGTTGATTTTAGCCAAATTTGGCAGCAAGACAGGAGGCCCCCTGGTATGTAGGGAAACAAAATTTCATAACAGGTGCATCTGGAGGGGGGAATTCAGACCCTTTTGTATCCCCCAAATCTCACTGACTCAGTGAATATTGTACTTCCCTTAGGAACCCAGGCTTCATTAGCTGTGGTTCTTGCTGCATGGAACTGTTTAAAGACAGGATGAAGAGGATTGTAATCAACAACTGCTCATTATAGCTTAAAGCCATGCAGGCCTGGACTATTTGAGAGAGTGGAACAAAGCTCATCCCGGGATTGGCAATGGCTGGCCATTTTAGTATGCAATCTGGAAAAGACTTCTTTAGACTGCCCACATCTCATTTTGCCTTTAATGGGAATTGGAGAGGGCCTTGATTGTGCACAAAGCACTTAGTACATGCTTTAGTTCTGGTGAGCTGGGGCCATGGTATATAGCAGCAACACGTATCTTTTGGTACGTAGTTTGAACGTATGTACCAAAGATCTCCAAGTCCTGGACAGAATTCAAGACGGGATAGTCATTTGGTAAACAAAAACAGCCTGAGGGGGAACTCAAGCTGTGTGGAAGCTTGGTTAGAGTTCTAGCTGTTTGTTATAAAGTCCATGTTCAAGGAGGACTGGGAATCCATACATCATGACGTGAAGACTTCTTTGGTCCCTCTACATATGTGATCGCATTGATCCACTTCAGGTGAAATTTCTCAAAGTTCCTCTGTGGCTACGAAACCTAAATATCTCTTTCAAAAAGGATTAGTGCTTCTGAAAATTTGGTTCCCTGGTCCAAATCCACAATTTATTTATTTATTTATTTATTTAAATTTATAACCCCACTCTTCCCAAATGGCTCAGGGTGGCTTACAAAACATTTATTCAAATGTACTCCTGCTTTATTGCGATTCTCAAAATTTCAGCACCTGTGTACTTAGGCACCTAAGTCCATATTGATGGAAGCTACTGGGAGGTGCAAGTCCTCATGGTGTCTGAAGACCAGGATTTTATTTCTTGGTGCTTCAGTATGATGCTTACTTTAAGCATCCGGTCTGCATATTTAGGCCTATGGCCTATTTATTTACAGATATCTTCAGGCACTCACCCTGCTAAATAAGGCTGTTTCTATAGTAGAGCTGCATATACACAAAGCAAATTGCAACTTACTGGAGGGGCAGGGTGGAACAGCATGTATAACAAGAATATGTTGCTACTGAAGCATGTCTCAAGTCTTATTGTGGGGCTACTTTGTGATAATGAGAAACATAATGTATTTAAATTTCTACCATGCCGTTCCTCGAAAGCTCAGGGTGGCTTGGAGTAATTCACACAAAACAAAAAGGTAAAAATCCCTTAAAAACCAACACACCCAGCCCCTATCCCTGCCTGCCAAACCTTTGCTGAAAAGAAAATTTTTACACTGCATCTGGAATATGCTTAGGCGAAGGAGTTCCACAATACTGGGGCAGCAACTGAGAACGCCTCCCTGGAGGCCCTTGTCGTATGAACGACGTTAGCAGGTTAGCGCTACAAGAGGGCGCTCTTAGCTGACTACAGGGGTCACAGTGAAGCATGGTAGGAATGGGGGTCTTTCAGATATATGGGGCCCAGGCTGTTTAAGGTTTTAAAAGGTCAAAACCAGCACCTTGAATTGTGCCTGGAAAGCTATAGGAAGTCAGTGCAGACTGTAAAGCACAGGTCTAATGTGCTCGCAGTGACCCACCCCCAGGGGAGCCTGGCTGCCACATTCTGCAGCAGCTGCAGCTTCTCAACTGTCATCAAGGACAGCTCCACTTAGAGCACATTGCAGTATCTAGCCTTGAGATAATGAAGGCATGGATGATGGTGATCAGATCAGAAAGAAAGGGACACAGCCTCCTCACCAGATGAAAAGCACTCCTGGCCACTGCCACAACCTGATATTCCAGGCGCAGAAAAGAGTCCAAAAGCATTTCAAGGCTGTGAACCTGAGTAACCAGAGGAGGTTAGACCCCTTCAGTGACAGGGGTTCCAATCCCCTCCAAGTCACAAGATTGTCCAGCCATCATCACTTCAGTCTTGTCTGGATGCAACTTCAGTTGGCTCACTCACCCTCATCCAGGTCTCAACAGCAGCCAGGTATTCGCTAAGCAGAGACTACAGGACCTGGGTCAGATGAGAAACAGAAGCAGAGCTGGGTGTCATCGGCATACTGATGGCACCTCACTCCAAACCTCTGAATGATCTCGCCCAGCAGCCTCAGATAGACATTGAACAAAAGAGGAGACAAGATCAAACCCTTTGGGACACCACAGGGGAGGTCCTGAGCGAACAACAAGCAATCTCCCATCACTAGTGGCTGGGACCATTCATAAGATTAAGGATTTACGTAAGATTTAAACTCATCCTAATGCATTTTTGTTTTGTTTCAGTAGCTTGCCTAGTTCTAGAAAGCCATCTTCCCTACATTGACTGTTTAGAGAGAGGATATATGGTTGCCATTTTTGTTCCAAAAGTAATAGATGGAGACAGAAGTTCAGATGATATCTTTTATTGGACCAACTTGTTTGTTGGTGAGTTGGTGCAATAAAAGGTATCTGATCTACTTTGTCTCTATCTACATTGACCGGAAATTTTACAGCATATTTACAATCTGCTCCACCATTACAGCTCACTGAACTTCTTTTTAATAGACAGATACTATGTTTAACTTCAGTGAGCTAAACCATGTCCAGAAATAGAACAAAAAATCAATTTCAAACAACTATGATAAGCAGGAGGTTACGTTTGGTTTTATTTGAGACAAGCAGCAGCAGATTATTTTTTGAAGGCAAATTTGTGTCCATTATAATACATCTACAGTACAGAAGTAAACTGCATGAATACATACATTGAAAATAATGAATACATTCACTGGCTTGTTCATCACTTACAATTAAACAGGAATAAAGCGTAACAAAAATTATTCAGACAAACAGCAGAAAAATGTCACTACTAGTGTTCAGTACAAGGAACACCACATCAGACCTACATGGTTTGGTATAGAAATTTGTTACTTTAGCTTTGGTCAAACACACGATTCATTCACAGCTGCTACTGGCTAATGCCAAAACAGAGAAAATTAAATTTTATGAAGGACTTAAAGCCAGACTATAATTTTGTAGTAACATTTGTGCCTGCAGCTAGCTGCTGCCACACACCTAGATGTCTGTCTCTTAACTACCTGGTATAGTCTTGTTTAAAATGACAAAAATAATTGTTAATAATTTGCTGTCCTAAAAGTGTAGGCAGTTACTTATGGGTGTATCACTTTCCAAATTCAGACCCAAGATACTTAAGTCACAAATCCCATAATCAATTGTTTTTTTTTTTCCACAGAAGTGAATATTTAATAGAAAATTATATCAGTAAAATTAATTTCCTTGTACGACAAAGCATACTGGTTATGTAACGTTTAGCCCTTTCCCCAATACATTCCTCTGCTAAATAAATGCTGCACACTTGGAAAAAGATAGTAAAGCATTTGCTAGTTCTGTGGGTTTTGCTTTTGGAAGTTTTCACCTTGTGGAGCATAAGAGGATGCACACTACCCTTTCCTTATCTTCACGAGGCAATTAATGAACAGCAAATACTGAAAAACAAATGATACAGTTCTCTTTCTGATCTCTCAGCTGAAGTTGATAAACATGAACACAAGTGCCAGGATCTTCACTAGGATTATTTCCTATTGAATTTCTATCTGCTGTTTTGTCAGGTCCTATAATCAATACATTTCTAGGCTACTGAACAAGTTCCTCAACAAACCCAAACTTCAGTTATCTTTTAGCATAGCTCTTTACTAGCAGACAGGAAATAGAAGACTAGTGCATGTTTTACCATATTCTTCCATGCTATTACCAAGTTCTCAAAGCTGCTAGAAGTTCAAAACCAATCCCCTCCTTCTGAGCATCCAATCTTCCGAGTACACACATCCACTTTCAATGCTTTGGTAACATGACAGAGAACTGCACAGTATTCTGAAATAGGAAAGGCAAAATATCAAATAGATTCTGCACACTCTCACATACTTCATATGCTTTTCCCAGTTAAAGACTTCTCTAACAAGCCACAATGTCTAAAGCTTAAAAATGCATTTAGGTTTGCTTGTGTGCACTAGTGGCCCCCGCCCCCCTGCAAAAAGTGAGACAAAATGGGAGTTAATTGGGTAAGCTATGGGACTAGACAATTTCACTTTTAACTGTTAAAGTATAGTTTTCCAGCCTACTTGTTCTCTTCTGGCTACAAATCAATGACAGCTTACAATCAACAAATGCTTTACATTAAGGCCCTTTTTACACAAGACAAAACCACTCATGCCCATGCAGGTCCACTGTGTGGGCATGGCCTGTGTGACTGCCACAGCGGGTGGGCGGGTGCTCCCGCAGAACATGCCTGCATGCCTGCCCACCTCCCACACAAGGAGCAATTGCCCAAACCGGAGACTGTTCTGTGCGTGGGGATGCTTGGGGGATTAGTGTGCACCTGTGTACACCACCTGCCCTGCACTGCTCATGCTGCTGCGAGCGCATACACCCCCCTCCCCTGCAGCTGCGGCCCATTTGAAAAGGGCCGTAGAAGCTAAAACTGAAGAAGTTACGGATTGCAATGTTAGAATTATGCTACTTTACGAGCATTTAAAATACTGATTTTTAGAAATCTCTATGCAAACTCAATCCTGAATGTTTTTAAAATTTTTTTAAAATGAGCAAGACAATGGGCGGGAAGAGTTCGTGGCTGCTGAGTGGCACTAATGCAGAGCACCCACTCAGGCAGAGTGCGCGGGGAAAGTGCACCAGGCTGGCATTTGTAATTGACATGTCCCTGGCGTGAGCGCTGGGGAACCCAGGCTTCCCAGTGCTCCTGACCGGTTCCTGTGATTTGCAAAGGCCGTGTCTCCCGTCCACAGTGCCTATGAGCAGCAGACAGGTCTGCTGGCATGGCTGGTCATCCCAGTTCATATGGGCAGGGGCTGAATGGCTGCCCGTTGCCACAGACCTATTTGGCTTGCCCCATACGAAGCACTCCGGATTTCTCAGCCGTGCCCTGTAAGTGACCGTGAGTGGGTGCTCCATGGCTCACGAGAGTGTGCATCCTTCCACTCCACCTTCAGACGGGTGGTTGGATGCGTGGCTCCTGAGTGGCCATGTGGGGTAGCATCTTGTTTAAAAACACCCTAAGAGTTAGCTGTTGGAGTGAAAGTGGATGCAGTTTTTAAAGTTATTGCAGCTTTAATTAAATGTGGTGCAGATCAATCACATTCCAAAATACTATTAGTAGAACTGAGGCTGGCTTGCTGCAAAAAAATTTGTCAAATTCTGCAACGAACCTTCTTCCCAGTGATTTTTTTTTATCTGTAGCAATTTTGCAGACAGAAATCTTTTTAAACAGTGTCATAAACAAACGTATCTGGGAACATCTACTTACACATCCCACCCTCCCCACTCCCATCCCACCCACCCCCAGCCTCCCCCATTAAAATGGCATCATACTTTCATGTTATGCCGGGTTTCTGTCCAGTCCATGGAGCCTACTTGAGGTATAGCTGTGAGAAGTAAGCTAGTTGCTTTATTTGCATTTTCTTTCAGAGTCTTTAAAACCTTATCCACAGAAACCTACAAATGAAACAATAAGTAATTGTAACACAATACAACAATCAATGGCTGTTAATAACTTTCTGTACATGCAGCTCACTTTCTTCAGAACCGTTTACGCTGAAGACAGAATTTTAAATCAAGATTGACATATTCTTCAAGCTATATTCAATCAACCTGAGAGGGGCTGCCTGAGTAAGGACAGATGGAGCTGACCTGTGGTGAAAATAAGGTCCTATTTTTGTTAATATTTTGATAAAAATTTCACGTTAAAAATTCAACTGAAAATTGACTTCTCAAAACACACACTTTAAAAAAATTCTGTTTATTTTGAACAGTCCCATGCTTCAGAAATAATATTTTGAAGAACAGCTGATCTTTGCCAGACTTGTAGTCTTTGTTCCTCATTGCTTGAAAATGAAAGGAGTTAAATTTGCCTCTGAGGTTTTACCTGCAGAGAAAATTCCAGAGCTGTTCTTGGATGGTATCAACGGTTTTAAATGAAATCATGCAGTGCTACAGTTTTCACAGCTTCAATAAAACCTTCAGAGTTTTCTGTGAGGATATAAAGTTAGATTTTATTGGACAATCGCTGGCTGAAATCTGGCAACTGCTAGAGGTCAAGTTAAGGTGCATGAATACTCTCAGTCTGCAGTTATATTGAGGAGGATAAAAGACTGAATTCTGAATTCCTTCTTTAATTCTAACACACATTAGCCCGAACTATGCAGCATGATGTGTCTCTCCATAAGAAAGCAAAGCTCCGACTACCTTTTTTTTAAAAAAACAACCAGTTTTTTATTGGATGCAATTCTTAATACAAACAAATATGATCCATTGACCGTTACACACAACCATATAGTCCTCAGACAAAATGTATCAACCTGGTCAAAATAAGACCTCACATTTTCCTTAACTAACATCATCAGGTGTATAAATTTATCTTTTCCCTGTCATTGCTCATAAGTCTCTAATCTACCAAACTCCTTACTCCTACTGGAAGGTGGCAAATAAAATAATGGGATCGGTAATCCCCTTTAAACCAGAGGTGACTTTACTGGGCCTTTTTCCTGAGGTAAAGAACTTGCAGCCAAGGCAGCAATCCTGTAAGATGTTGTTTCTGGCTGCCCTATATGTCATAGTGAAACATTGGAAATCTGAATTGGAGCTCTCCTTTGATGAATGGATCAACAGGCTCCGACTACCTTTGATGCTCTCCCCTTAAATGTCGGTTGTGCACACGTCTTAAGAAAGAGCAGAATATGACCTTATGGGGGTAGGGTTTTCAAAGGGGAATTAGCATTCAACTTGCTCAGCAATTTTTGCAAATCCTATCCTACATGCTCCCAAGCAGTTTATGGACGTGTTAACAACAAGAACTCCCACACTTGTGTTTCCTGGCCCCAAACAATCCTAGAAAAGATTTCATTTCATGTATATACACAGGGGAAAACACAGAACCAACAGTTCTTACAGAATTGCATTCATCATATGAAATCATCTGAACTTCCGCATGTGAAACAGCTGCTGCTATCCATTTTCTGTGCTGACTAAGGCTTACTTGGCAGACAGTCTAAGCTTTCTGCTGGAGATTGCGCCTATTATATATGAGAAAAGAAGGACAAGAGCTGAAAAGGCTGTGCTCTTTTGGGCCAAATTCCAAAAGATCAAGAACCAGATCAATGATAGGAAATGATGCCACAACTGGCTTTTTGCAGATTAAGTCCCTGATGTGAACTGGAGCAGTTTTTTGTACTAGTTATAGAAAAACTTTATAAAAAGGGAAACTTAGGGATACTGGGCCAAACTTCTGCTCTGATTTATGCCACCATTAATCCCGAGTAGCTGTGCTGACCTAAGAGAAATGAACGTAGATAAGGAAATATGATGGTATGATTAAGAGCCAAGTGGAACTATGGAGGGGCAAAACCAAAACGACATCTACGGTGTCCAAATAGATTAAGGCAATTACTTCATAAGTAATTAGAGTTGACTTTTTCCCTCAGGAAATTACTTAGTTGGAAAATAGAAATTTAAGGAAGTTTGTAAAAGTTGTATCAATTTTGTGCTCCCAGTGTGCTTTTCAGACACAGGCTTCCGGAACATGTAATGATGTGAGAATTTTTCATTTTTAAAAATCTTTTTGGGCAGGGTGGATAAAAATTTGCTTTTTAAAAAATAAATCAATTTTTAATACTAATTTAAGTTAAGCTTTTTTGAAAAATAAATCTGTTAAAATGAAATCTAAACTTAGTACAATATATATTAATGCATAAGCTTATAGTAGTTAAAACATTTAAACAAAAATAAACGTTGAATCCATGAACCTCTGTGAAAAACATATATGACATAATAGGTCATGAACTAAATTAAGGGCTTGATTGACTGGGAGGACGAAGACCCAGGAACTCGGATGCAAGAGATTAGCAAAGGCATCACAGGCACTAGGATCAAGTAGACAGTATCATGCATCTCAAAGATCATTCACTGAGCCCACGTGAATGGTCTCATACTCCCTTACCCGAGCTGTGATTAGCTCAGCTCTTAAAATTATGAAAACTTATGACACCAAGGGCGCCATCAGACGGTTTGAAAAGCTGGAGCAGCTTTTCAAACCGCACTCCAACAGGTCGGGTTAGGCGGAAATGTGCGCACTCACTGCATTCACACCAACCCGGAAGTGCGCGGTGCTTTAAATCGCACGATGCCGCTGCGGCGGCTGTGCGATTTAAACGCACGTCTGAATGCCGCCCAAGTCTACCATGGAACTTACACTCCAACTTGTGGAAAAATACCGATGATCTTCTCACATATTTAAGTTTGCTTTGTTTAATAAAAATGAACTTTATATGCTGTTCTTTGTGTTTAATTTCAGTTATCACCCTAGTGCAGCTTGGGACAAATTATGAGTAAACAATTAAAAATAATTAAAAGCAATATTATTCACTATTTTCTAACATACTAAATGTTCAGTACATTAATAATAATCTTAAGTTATTAAACTATATATTTGTTTGCATAAATGTAAATAGTAATAGTGCACTTAAATGTGTACCCTCCTATGTAGACCAGTGCTGTGCCCAGTCTAGCGTAAAGGCTCTAATGAGTGGTAAATCAATGTTTTAACAATTGTATCCACCAATGAGAATGCACATTACTTTTGAAAATAACTGAAGTACCAATGTAAAAGATAATAAAAACTGATGACTTAAAATGAGATTTTCTGCTTTATGATTTAAATTAATCCACCCTGATCCTAGAAGAAGAAAAACTAAAGAATGAGACTGGAATGTTTCCTAAGGGCTCAAAACCAGACCAAAACGTTTCCTAAGGGCTTAAAACCGGAACTGACGTTAAAAGAACAAAAAATGTGTTTTTTTTGTTTTTTTTTAAACACACACAACACACGAGTGCTAAGCTAATCTTGTGATTTAGGTGGGCATGACTCACAATTTTGAACATTTTGGGTTGGTATTGCTGAAAAAGCCTTTCACCCCTATCCTTAGTCTACACTTACTCTTAAAAAAACTCCATAAACTCTTCATTAAGGTTGCTACACAACCTCCTTGAACTAAACCCCAACCAGAATTGAAATACAATTAGGATTTCCACAGCTACTGCAAATAACTGAGTCACTGACTTCTCTTGCCTACTGTTACTTCATCTGTTCAACATATTTGCTTACTCTCATATAACTCTGAAAACATCCAGCTACATTGATCAAAACATTTAGAATCAGTGCAGGAGTGCATAAAAGGTAGTTTTTAAACGGGTAAGGCTAGGGGGCAGGTCCGTGTACATTTGGTGGAGCTCACGCACACACACACACACACACACACACACTTCCAGTGAGGCGGGGGCTTCAGATGGGCAGAGAAAGGTGTGTGTGGGCATTAGTGGGAAGAAGCCCCCCCCCTCAGATGACAACAAGGGCTGATCAAGAAAATGGGGAGTGAGGCGGTCCCGCAGGTACGTAGGGTCTAGGCCATGTAGGGAGGGCTTTATAGGTCAACACCAGCACCTTGAATTTGGCCTGGTAGACTATTGGCAGCCAGTACAGTGGTCGGAGCACTGGTGTTATGTGCTCCCTGTGACCTGTTCCCATAAGCAAAAGGGCCACCGCATTCTGCACCAGCTGCAGTCTCCGGACCAGCATCAAGGACAGTCCCATGTAGAGGTGTTGCAATAGTCTAACCTTGAGATAATAAAGTCATGGATGATGGAAGCAAGGTCACAGTCTGAGATATATATGGTCGAAGCCATCAAACTAGATGTAATTGTTGAAACACACTCCCCACCACAGCTGCCACCTGAGCCTCCAGGCAGAACTGCAGATCGAGGAGCACACCCAGACTCCAAACCTGAGAGACCAAAGGAGGGCAGACCCCATCAATGACAGGAGACTCCACCACTTCTAGGCCCTGCAAATCCTTGTCCACCAACATCACCTCTGTCTTGTTAGGATTCAGCTTCAGATGGCTCACCCTCATCCAATTCCCCCCAGTCGCCAAACACCAGGTAAGCACCAAGTTCGCTGGGTCCGGGTCTGAGAAAATGAGAGGTAGAGTTGGGTGTCATCAGCATACTGGTGACACCACACACATTCAAACCCCCTCACAACTTCCTCCAGTAGCTGCATGTACACATTGAACAAGAGGGGGGACAGAATGGAACCCTGCGGGACTTCACACGTGAGGTCCCAGGGCGAAGATGTACAATGCCCCAGGACCACCCCGTGAGTTCTCCCAGCCAGGAAAGAGTGGAACCATTCTAAGATGGTTTCATCAGCACGGTCCCGCAGGCGGCACACCAACACCTCATGTTCAACAGTGTCAAACGCAGGTGACATCTAATCGGAACAACAGGGTCTGTTGACCCTGGTCCATAGCCAGGCAGAGGTCGTCGACCAGGGCCACAAGCGTGGTCTCAGTGCCATAACCTGGACAAAAGTCAGACTGCATCCAGAAACCCAATGCAATCGAGATGTGCCTGGAGCTGCCAAGTCACCGCCCGCTCAATAACCTTCCTTTAAAAGGGAAGGTTAGAGACTGGTTGATAGCTTGCCAGGGAGTCAACATCCAAAGTTGGCTTCTTAAACAGGGGCCAGACCACCGCCTCCTTCAAACACTCCAGCACCCTCTAAGGGAAGCGTTGACTATCCCCCTCCAGCAACAGTCTTAACGTCTCCTAGCTGGCTTTCACCAGCCAGGATGGGCACGGATCTAACTCACAAGTGGTGGCTCTGACAGCCTCAAGCACATCCCCAGCATCAGTGGGCTCCACCATCTGAAACTGATCCCATAAAACTGGACAAGATGGGGCATTCATTACCTCTAATTGGTTTAAGTGTTGGCATTTTCAAAAGATTTCATTTTGGGGTTGTCTTTTTTAGAATTGAATTGCTACAAAAAATATTTCTTAATTCTTTTGCAAAATTGCAAGTTTTGGTTTTTCGGTCAGCTTTATCTACTTGAAACACAGTTCCACCTTGTGGTTTAGAGAGGGTTCAATCAAGTAAGTTGCGTTGGAGCCACCTTGTGCTCAATCTGGGGTAGAGTGAGGTGATGATGGTGGGAAGGGGCAGCCGATAGGAGGATACTCTTGCCTCCCTCAGGCCTCTGAATGTGGCTGGTGTGGAGGCAAAGGTAGCGGGCTAGGTAAAGAACTTATTTATTTATTTTTATTTATTTATTTATTTACATTTATTGGCCACCCCCTCATGCCTATGGCATCCCGGGGTGGATCACAACAAATAAAACAATAATAAAACTCATAAAAACATCAAAGTCAAAAATTAAAAACAGGATTCCCCCCCAACATTTACTATACACTCCTCACCCACCCCTCCCCACCGAAGGCCTGGGCGAACAGCCAGGTCTTACAGGCTGTAAGATAAATAAAATAAATTAAAAAATAAATAAAATAAAACAACAATAAAACTCATAAAAACATCACAAGATAAAAATAATTAAAAAGAGTGATCCCTCCCCAACTTTTACTATAAACCCCTTCCCCCCCAACTTATCCTACCCTCCCCTTCAAAGGCCTGGGCAAACAGCCAGGTCTTACAGGCTCGACGAAATAACATCAGACCCGGGGCCAGGTGAGCTTCCTCCAGGAGGGAGTTCCAAAGTCGCGGCCCGGCCACCGAGAACGTCCTCTCCATTGTGGCCACCCGTTTAACATGAGGGACCTCCAAGAAGATGCCCCCGGCAGACCGCAGGGATCGCCCTGAGGCATGGAGGGCGAGGCGGTCCCCAAGGTATGAGGGGCCCAGACCATGTAGGGCTTTATAGATCAACACCAACACCTTGAAATGACACTTGGGTGTCATTTTTGACCAGGCTCTGTCCATGACAGCCCAGGCGTTGGACATGGTTCGGAAATGCTTTTTTCAACTACACAATTTGTGTAAGTTACATCCTTATTTATCCCATGCTGACCATGTCACAGTAACCATGCCCATGCCCTGCAGACTATGAGGCTTGACTTTTGTAATGCCCTCTTCTATGGGCTGCCAGCAGTGCTTATCCATTGCTTGCAGCTTGTTCAGAATGTGGCAGCACGACTGCTTACTGGTTTAGGCATCTGCGATCATATTACGCTCACCTTGCATTCTCTGCATTGGCTGCCTGTGGAGCGACAGATTGAATTTAAGATCATGCTGCTGGTTTTTAGGGCCCTGAGCAGTTTAGGCCCTGGTTATATTTCAAGACCTACTTCTGGAACCTCACACTGATGGGTATCTGCACTCAGGAACCACCTGTTATTTGGGGGTTGGGTGATTGGGCTTTTGCTGTGGCAGGCCCCTCTGTGTGGAACTCGCTTCCTCCGGATGTTCGTCTCAGTTCCTCCCTCTACATATTTAAAAAGCACCTGAAAATATATTTACTCTTTAGTTGCTTTTAGGATTCACTGATGATTCCCTCAATGTACTTTGTTCTCCCTTTTTTCCTGCCCCATTTAATTTTTTTTTTAATAATGGTTTAAAATTGTTTTAAAATGTTTATGGTTTTCAAGTTTTTGTGAAGTGCTCCGAGTGCCATATAAGACAGGGAGGGTACTATATCAATAAAATGTATTATTATTATTATTAATAATAATAATAAATATCTTTTGTATTGTGCCACATATACCATTGTAATATACTCTGGAGAAAGGATTAAAATATGGTTTTTTTTGTTGACCTTACAAACTGAGGTTTCTGTCACAAGCCATATACACACAGACATAAACAGGTCAACAAAATAAAAGGAACAAAAAGTCCTAAAAAGAAATAGTCTTCACTTACTGCTTCTTCATGCTCCTTCCAACAGTCATAGTCTGTTGCCATAGCAATACTTGCATAGCCGAGTCCAGCTTCTTTTGCGAGAACCACTTCAGGAACGGTAGTCATGTTGATAACATCAGCTCCCCAGTTGCGAAACATCACACTTTCTGCCCGAGAGCTGAAACGTGGTCCTTCAATGGTGATCATTGTCCCTTTTGAGTGGCACTTGATCCCAAGTTTCTTGGCAACCTCCAGAAGAACCTGCAAAAGTATTACAGAAACAGGAAATTACTGATCGTCATCACTAGGAAAGACAACCATTTACTTATAGAACAGAACAAAGATCTCAACTGAGCAAGGTGTTTTTGCATCTCACCTCAATGGCTCTCTCACAACAACCTATGGCTGTTTTCATGCTGTGAAAGTGACCTTAAGCCAACAACAGGTATTGAATAAAGACGCACCTTGCCTCCAGCTTCCCATCTGTGTTAGAAATAGCGCTTCTGCTGATGGGGACACCACAAACCATGTTTTGAACCTATTCTAGTAAAGGTAGTAAGACATCTGGAATTCTGGTTTGCATTGCTACCATGGATGTTACGCTCAAATGATCCCGTGGGATTACTGCATTCAGCACCAGGGGCTTAATGCCCTGCTTCCTGAAGTCAATTGACTTTACCTGAGTAAGGGCAGGGCACAGGTGTAGCACCCTGCTCAAAATGGAATTCCAACCCAGGCTTTCCTGGGATCTGACCCAAACTATCTGGGCTTCAGTTATGGGTGGCTCTGTCCACTGTGGAGAACCACAAGGTCTCACTGCATTCAGGACTTCAATCCCAGACACAGTTCCCTTCTTGGTCTCTTCCTTTTGGTGGAAGCCTGCTACTCAAGCTGGGCCCAGCTGCCTGAAAGCATCAGGTCTGGGTTTGAGGTAGGCTCACTAGCCAGGGGTGGCCATGCCCGATGCAGAGAGCTATGAAATCACCATAAGGGTCAGAGTCGTATCTGAAAGGGAAGGAACATTAGCCATTGGCCCACCCCTTGTGGCGTGCCACTTGGGCAAGGACAACAGCCCTTCCCTTTTAGATGTGGCCCTGTCGCAACCTGGACCTGATGCTTTCCATTAGTTCCCATTGGATCCAGGATGGACTGCAGGCTTCAGCACAGATGGAGAGACCAAGAAGGAAACTGTGCTTGGCAGCGAGGTCTCAAACACAGGGCAATTCTAAAACCAACTAATTTCAGTTTTTTTAAATTTCCACCTCTAAAATTCTCATAAGCTAATTCAAGTGAATGCAAACATGCAATTTATTTTGTATGATCTACTAACTTCTCTGGTTTTGGTGCAGAATGGTTCCGCCATTGGAATATGGCACACTCCCAGAAGGCAAGGATTACTTCCATAGTAAAGAGTGTTATGTCTTTTGGTAGTCCTGTAAAAATAAAATAAAATAAAAAATAATTGAGACAGACGGTAGAGATATTTAGAGATGAAATTTAACAGAAGCTGGGTAAGTGATATGGGGTAAAAGGGTAAAGAACGTCAATAAATCTTTAGCACTGTTTCTTCTCTCTTTTTAAAAACCACACTGAAAGATAAAACAGATGTTCTAGCAGTATTCTACCTGTCTTTTATGCAACAGTTAAGTTAGGGTGAAAACAGACATGATGCTAACTTCACTTGAACACCACTTTAACATTTCTTGTGCATGTTGCAGGGCTGCATAGGGCACCAATACAGCCCTGTAACATGCATAAGAAATGTTAAAACGGTATTCAAGTGAAGTTAACGTCATGTCTGTTTTTACTAGGGGTGGAAATTTCGGTTCTCCTGAGATCTGATATTACCAGTATTTGGGTGTATTGGCTTAATCCGATAAATCTGATATTTACCTGTACCAGCATACCGGATTTTTAACACTGGCCGCAGTACCGGATTTTTTACATTGCGGCCACTGAAGTCAATAGCCGCAATGTAAAAAGTCCGGTACCGCGGTCAGTGTTAAAAATCCGGTATGCCGATACCGGTAAATCCGGTAAATCCTGGGAGATCCAACAGCGGTACATCCGGTATTCTCCCCGGTGTCCCACCCCACGTTTTTACCCTTAGAAACTGAGTTTCTGATATTTTTTCTCCAAACTCCACTAACATTCATTTTACTCTCCAATGTTACATGCAAACTTTAAGAATAGGCATAGTAAATCTCAGCCTGAGACACCTCTGCAAAAAGATGAAATGGTCAAAATTCAATCCCTAAAAAATCCAGTTTGAATTGTTTAGAAATGTACCAAAGGTGTGGTATTCCTGGTCACTCTTGCACTTGAAGGGTTAGGGATGGCTTCCTAAACAAATACATGTACAAGCTCAACTGCTTTTACCCTGACAAATACTATGTTTTAGCAGCTCAAAGCTAACAATGGGTGTTAACAGAAGTGGCATTGGAGTGCTGCTGCCACAACGTGATCCGGACCTGGAAGCCACTAGCACCACGGTCAGGATGGGGTCCAGACAGTTAACAAATGTGCATGTGGACAGGCCGGTCTCCACATTGTGCCCAGCGCGGCGCCCCGCCATGACGGGCAGTCATGGCTGCCTATGATGGCCTCCATGGCAGCTGGCCATGGTGGACCCAATCCAGAGTGGGCGACAGCAGGTTATAACAAATGTTATAGCCTGCTGTAGCCTGCTCTGGCCCAATCAGGCAGACGGTAGCCAGGCTGCGATCCTGGAGATCTCCGGGATCACAGCCTGGGCAAGCCACTACCACGTCCGGGAATAATCCCAGGCAAACATCTGGCAGGGCTCAAAAAAACATGACAGTGGCCTATGGGCCTAAGTGGGCCGCTGTCACATTTGTTAACCACCCAATCTCTTTCCCCTTCTCCGCAACTGGGAACGTTGCACAAGATAGAATACAAGCATATGAAACTTTCCATCACAAACTGCATGTTGTTTTTCTATTAAAGTCATTCATTGGAATTATGACTCCAACATCATTCTGCCCTCAGTTGTATCAAAGAGCAAGGGAGTATAACAAGTAGCAACTAACGCACCAAAACAAGCAGACCAAGTTACTAACCAACAAAAATTATATTGTATACAATATAATAAAACTATACAAATTATACAAGTCCAGATTGGTGAATATTAAAATCAATCCAATTATTCTCTGAATAAAACAAACTGAAAACTGATCATGAATAATTATTACAAATTCCGACGCGTTTCGGGCTAAAACCCTTCAACAGAGGTATTCAACTCTAGTCCTCTCTATATGAAAGAGCTTTTTTGGGGTTTCAGTGAATGTATATAGGACACCTGAGCTGATAGCCAGCAGAGAGCCTGTTCAGATAAAGAGGACTGTAGCTCTTGTGATAATTCATTTGGTGTATTTATTGAGACGGATTCCCTATGAAGAAAACATACTTCATGTTTTCAATACAGTGTCCACAGAACACCCCTGATGAAACCCCTGTTTTAACCTGAAATGCGTCGGGATTGGTAATAATTATTCATGATCAGTTTCCGGTTTCTTTTATTCAGAAGATAATTGGATTTATTTTAATATTTGCCAATTCAGGCTTGTATAATTTGTATAGTTATATTTTTTTTATACAAAATCATTTTTGTTGGTTAGTAGTTTGGTCTACTTGTCTCAGTTGTATCAAGCCAACCAGTTCAGTTAACAGGGTAGTGCAGATCATCTCAAAATAAAAGCCAGTGAGAGTTTTCTCTTCCTATTACATTCTATAGTTGGGAAAGACGGGAAGTCTTTTGTCTTTAAGGTTAGGAGTCATTTGACTTAGTCTTAATTTTGCCTATTGATGAACTAGATAAAATCATTTCCTGCTAATTACAGCTTAGACAAGTGGTGGAAATTCCACATAAAACCAGATGCTTAGAATTTTGGACACCAAACGTATGTGTGCAGAGAATAACACAAACATCATGAGTCAATTCTTATATCAGAGAAGGATTGTTTTGGCAAGAGTAATTCTAAATAAGCCAAGATTTCACGCATGCTTCCTGCTCTGGATATAACTGCACGATAACCTAAGTTACTTCACATTGCTGACAATAGAATTCTTAATTTTACACACACACGTAAACAAACTTTGGTTGTATGCTTTTTATTTAGGCAGCTTTGCGGGAAGAAGTTTAACAACTAACTTTCTTTTAAAAAAATGCTCTGCGCAACAGCAAGACAGACGGGCAAATTAAATTCAAGAGCAATATTGTTTGCAAGTTATCAAAAAAAAGTTGTCTTTCCAGGACAAATAGGACTGTAACTGGATCTGATCTAATTTAAGACCTCATTCCTTGTGCCAATTATCAGCTAGTAAATTACTTATACATGGAGGAAATGGGCAGAGAGAAAATCTACTTCCATTTGACATTACTTTGGACTTCGTTAGCTTGCCTGGCACGTTCATACAGAATAGCCTGGAGCAAATTCCAGACCGGAGTTTTTTGTTTACTTTTTGTTTGTTTTGTATATGAATTCTACAGGGTGATCATTTATTCATCTGACTGTCACAAACTGGAATTCAAAACACTCAAATGAATAAATGATCACTCTGTACATCTGTCCCTATTTGCAGCTTTTATAATCTCAGCTCATACCATCATCTATTCTACAGGTTACAGCAAAAAACTACCATGGACCTGCTTTACATATCAACATGAGAGAGATGATGATCCTGAGTTAAATCATGTCCATATGGTTTGTCTGCACTGTACATGGTTGTATTCAGAGTCACAATCTCCCTCCCAGTTACTAGGGAGGAAGTAAAATGTGGGTGTTTTTAAGACAAGACACTCCCCACCCACCTCCTACCACTATACATGTTACAGNCAGGGCACAGGTGTAGCACCCTGCTCAAAATGGAATTCCAACCCAGGCTTTCCTGGGATCTGACCCAAACTATCTGGGCTTCAGTTATGGGTGGCTCTGTCCACTGTGGAGAACCACAAGGTCTCACTGCATTCAGGACTTCAATCCCAGACACAGTTCCCTTCTTGGTCTCTTCCTTTTGGTGGAAGCCTGCTACTCAAGCTGGGCCCAGCTGCCTGAAAGCATCAGGTCTGGGTTTGAGGTAGGCTCACTAGCCAGGGGTGGCCATGCCCGATGCAGAGAGCTATGAAATCACCATAAGGGTCAGAGTCGTATCTGAAAGGGAAGGAACATTAGCCATTGGCCCACCCCTTGTGGCGTGCCACTTGGGCAAGGACAACAGCCCTTCCCTTTTAGATGTGGCCCTGTCGCAACCTGGACCTGATGCTTTCCATTAGTTCCCATTGGATCCAGGATGGACTGCAGGCTTCAGCACAGATGGAGAGACCAAGAAGGAAACTGTGCTTGGCAGCGAGGTCTCAAACACAGGGCAATTCTAAAACCAACTAATTTCAGTTTTTTTAAATTTCCACCTCTAAAATTCTCATAAGCTAATTCAAGTGAATGCAAACATGCAATTTATTTTGTATGATCTACTAACTTCTCTGGTTTTGGTGCAGAATGGTTCCGCCATTGGAATATGGCACACTCCCAGAAGGCAAGGATTACTTCCATCGTAAAGAGTGTTATGTCTTTTGGTAGTCCTGTAAAAATAAAATAAAATAAAAAATAAGAGAGACAGACGGTAGAGATATTTAGAGATGAAATTTAACAGAAGCTGGGTAAGTGATATGGGGTAAAAGGGTAAAGAACGTCAATAAATCTTTAGCACTGTTTCTTCTCTCTTTTTAAAAACCACACTGAAAGATAAAACAGATGTTCTAGCAGTATTCTACCTGTCTTTTATGCAACAGTTAAGTTAGGGTGAAAACAGACATGATGCTAACTTCACTTGAACACCACTTTAACATTTCTTGTGCATGTTGCAGGGCTGCATAGGGCACCAATACAGCCCTGTAACATGCATAAGAAATGTTAAAACGGTATTCAAGTGAAGTTAACGTCATGTCTGTTTTTACTAGGGGTGGAAATTTCGGTTCTCCTGAGATCTGATATTACCAGTATTTGGGTGTATTGGCTTAATCCGATAAATCTGATATTTACCTGTACCAGCATACCGGATTTTTAACACTGGCCGCAGTACCGGATTTTTTACATTGCGGCCACTGAAGTCAATAGCCGCAATGTAAAAAGTCCGGTACCGCGGTCAGTGTTAAAAATCCGGTATGCCGATACCGGTAAATCCGGTAAATCCTGGGAGATCCAACAGCGGTACATCCGGTATTCTCCCCGGTGTCCCACCCCACGTTTTTACCCTTAGAAACTGAGTTTCTGATATTTTTTCTCCAAACTCCACTAACATTCATTTTACTCTCCAATGTTACATGCAAACTTTAAGAATAGGCATAGTAAATCTCAGCCTGAGACACCTCTGCAAAAAGATGAAATGGTCAAAATTCAATCCCTAAAAAATCCAGTTTGAATTGTTTAGAAATGTACCAAAGGTGTGGTATTCCTGGTCACTCTTGCACTTGAAGGGTTAGGGATGGCTTCCTAAACAAATACATGTACAAGCTCAACTGCTTTTACCCTGACAAATACTATGTTTTAGCAGCTCAAAGCTAACAATGGGTGTTAACAGAAGTGGCATTGGAGTGCTGCTGCCACAACGTGATCCGGACCTGGAAGCCACTAGCACCACGGTCAGGATGGGGTCCAGACAGTTAACAAATGTGCATGTGGACAGGCCGGTCTCCACATTGTGCCCAGCGCGGCGCCCCGCCATGACGGGCAGTCATGGCTGCCTATGATGGCCTCCATGGCAGCTGGCCATGGTGGACCCAATCCAGAGTGGGCGACAGCAGGTTATAACAAATGTTATAGCCTGCTGTAGCCTGCTCTGGCCCAATCAGGCAGACGGTAGCCAGGCTGCGATCCTGGAGATCTCCGGGATCACAGCCTGGGCAAGCCACTACCACGTCCGGGAATAATCCCAGGCAAACATCTGGCAGGGCTCAAAAAAACATGACAGTGGCCTATGGGCCTAAGTGGGCCGCTGTCACATTTGTTAACCACCCAATCTCTTTCCCCTTCTCCGCAACTGGGAACGTTGCACAAGATAGAATACAAGCATATGAAACTTTCCATCACAAACTGCATGTTGTTTTTCTATTAAAGTCATTCATTGGAATTATGACTCCAACATCATTCTGCCCTCAGTTGTATCAAAGAGCAAGGGAGTATAACAAGTAGCAACTAACGCACCAAAACAAGCAGACCAAGTTACTAACCAACAAAAATTATATTGTATACAATATAATAAAACTATACAAATTATACAAGTCCAGATTGGTGAATATTAAAATCAATCCAATTATCCTCTGAATAAAACAAACTGAAAACTGATCATGAATAATTATTACAAATTCCGACGCGTTTCGGGCTAAAACCCTTCAACAGAGGTATTCAACTCTAGTCCTCTCTATATGAAAGAGCTTTTTCAGATAGAGAGGACTGGGGTTTCAGTGAATGTATATAGGACACCTGAGCTGATAGCCAGCAGAGAGCCTGTTCAGATAAAGAGGACTGTAGCTCTTGTGATAATTCATTTGGTGTATTTATTGAGACGGATTCCCTATGAAGAAAACATACTTCATGTTTTCAATACAGTGTCCACAGAACACCCCTGATGAAACCCCTGTTTTAACCTGAAATGCGTCGGGATTGGTAATAATTATTCATGATCAGTTTCCGGTTTCTTTTATTCAGAAGATAATTGGATTTATTTTAATATTTGCCAATTCAGGCGTGTATAATTTGTATAGTTATATTTTTTTTATACAAAATCATTTTTGTTGGTTAGTAGTTTGGTCTACTTGTCTCAGTTGTATCAAGCCAACCAGTTCAGTTAACAGGGTAGTGCAGATCATCTCAAAATAAAAGCCAGTGAGAGTTTTCTCTTCCTATTACATTCTATAGTTGGGAAAGACGGGAAGTCTTTTGTCTTTAAGGTTAGGAGTCATTTGACTTAGTCTTAATTTTGCCTATTGATGAACTAGATAAAATCATTTCCTGCTAATTACAGCTTAGACAAGTGGTGGAAATTCCACATAAAACCAGATGCTTAGAATTTTGGACACCAAACGTATGTGTGCAGAGAATAACACAAACACCATGAGTCAATTCTTATATCAGAGAAGGATTGTTTTGGCAAGAGTAATTCTAAATAAGCCAAGATTTCACGCATGCTTCCTGCTCTGGATATAACTGCACGATAACCTAAGTTACTTCACATTGCTGACAATAGAATTCTTAATTTTACACACACACGTAAACAAACTTTGGTTGTATGCTTTTTATTTAGGCAGCTTTGCGGGAAGAAGTTTAACAACTAACTTTCTTTTAAAAAAATGCTCTGCGCAACAGCAAGACAGACGGGCAAATTAAATTCAAGAGCAATATTGTTTGCAAGTTATCAAAAAAAAGTTGTCTTTCCAGGACAAATAGGACTGTAACTGGATCTGATCTAATTTAAGACCTCATTCCTTGTGCCAATTATCAGCTAGTAAATTACTTATACATGGAGGAAATGGGCAGAGAGAAAATCTACTTCCATTTGACATTACTTTGGACTTCGTTAGCTTGCCTGGCACGTTCATACAGAATAGCCTGGAGCAAATTCCAGACCGGAGTTTTTTGTTTACTTTTTGTTTGTTTTGTATATGAATTCTACAGGGTGATCATTTATTCATCTGACTGTCACAAACTGGAATTCAAAACACTCAAATGAATAAATGATCACTCTGTACATCTGTCCCTATTTGCAGCTTTTATAATCTCAGCTCATACCATCATCTATTCTACAGGTTACAGCAAAAAACTACCATGGACCTGCTTTACATATCAACATGAGAGAGATGATGATCCTGAGTTAAATCATGTCCATATGGTTTGTCTGCACTGTACATGGTTGTATTCAGAGTCACAATCTCCCTCCCAGTTACTAGGGAGGAAGTAAAATGTGGGTGTTTTTAAGACAAGACACTCCCCACCCACCTCCTACCACTATACATGTTACAGGGCACCCATAGGGCAACACTGCAGCCCTGCAACATGTATAGTGGGTGGTGGGTGGAGAGCGTCTTGTCTGAAAATGCCCTATGTTGCAGCTATCCCTGTAAGAGTAACTGTTCTCTTGAGTTGCTGGCACTTTGGGGACCAATACAGAGTCTGCTTCTCCCCACACTCACTGCTACCTATGACGAGGGTAAAGGAATTCCTGGTGCAAAGGAATAAAGGAGTGCCTTGCACCTCCTTACACTGTACACCAACCCATCACCACTCAATTTTCATGTAGCATTCCTATTTCCATGCTTTGTTTTGGTGTTTTCCTACATGAGATTTGTAGTGGGAAAATTAAGACTGAAAGTTGGTTAATAGGGGTCAGTTTTGTTTAATTCTGTTCTGAATTAATTCAGAAAAAGTCAGTTTTATCTGTGAAATGAACATTCACTGGGGGTTTAAAGTGAATTAACGAACAAAGAATACAATTAATAAACTGCTATAAATCCCATGTAGGTAGGCCCAAAGACAAATAGGGGGGAACAGGAATATAACACTGAAAAACCCTTTCACCTTTCTTTATTAATTATATTATTATTATTATTAATGAACCTGCTTGAGGAGTGGAACCTTGTCCTTTTTTGTTTCTGGTAAGTGCCTAGCACATGCTTGGGTATCGCCAATCCAATTAAGACACATAAACAAACAGTGTGGATAATTTTAAAAATTTCAAATTCTGTTCTTCATGAGAAGATATTTTGATGTCACACATTCGACAGCTTATTTGCTCTGCACAAATCAGATCTTATTTTCTAAAATCACCAATTTTATATAATATTAAAAATAACATAGGTTAGGATTGTGTACCCAAAAGCATTGGAAAGAAAGCAAGTAAAACAATATATTTAAGATAGTTAATTATTATTCGCATCTTCGTGAAAGTTACACTCATTGAGTGAAAACAGACATGACGCTAACCACCCTTGGTGGTCATTTATGCATGTTGCAGGGCTGTATAGGCCACCAATACAGCCCTGCAACATGCATAAATGACCACCAAGGGTGGTTAGCGTCATGTCTGTTTTCATCCTTTGTCTCTCCCTCTGTTCCCCTTCCTTCGTCTCCTACCCCCTTTCCCCCACCCCCGTCTCCCAGATTGTAAGCCCTAGGGAAGGGACCGTGTCTAGTCCATTACTTCGTAAAGCGCCAGGTACATTGCTTATGCTATATAAATGCTTGCTAATACTACTACTACTACTAATAATAATTATTATTTAAAATGTGCTAGGCATTTTCTCATTTCAAATTAAATCAAATTTATGACTTTTGCCAAAATAGGAAAAGCAAACAACTTAGCTTGTAAACATAAATCAATTTAGAACAGTAATAAAACACAAACTATACCACTCAAAGATAAACTCCTACAGCAATCTCTTAAGAAATAAAGCTCTTTAAGGGTACACATCCAAGCTGACAAGAGCTCGTAATAGGACTACAACCAACCTATAAACATAGAAGACATACTCTGTTTTTCAATATAATCTACATTTTAGGGTCTTGACTTTAGATGATTTTGCTAAAGCTCAAGGCCCAGCCGGCTCTTTTCTGATTTTACCAGTCAGGATCAAACATTTTCCCAAACTGTTCAGTATCTCAGCAGATCTATTTTGCTAGAGCCATATTGTTTTCTGCTGATAAGGCCAGCCGATTAAATGGTCCACTTTGGCTGCTATTAGTTTTGCTCTTTCAGTGGCATAGAGAGGACATTGCCATAATAAATGATTGATGTGCTCAATCAAAGTACGAGAACATGGGCAAACTTATCTTATCATATGGAGTTTTCTCCCATCTGCCTTTTATTACAGCCAACTTTAATTGATTTAATCGAAGTTTCGTTATGGCCTTCCTGTAGCTTGGTTTCAGGGCTTTATCAAATGAGGGGCCGGACCTATATCAACTTTGAAATGCTCATAAAAGGGAACACATTCTGCCCTGCTTGCAAGAAACCTATTGTTTTGGTATTCAATATTATATTTAGGTGTCCTGTGATAAAGGATACTAGACCAGGTAATGGAATTCTGTCAGAATACAACAGTATTCTTATTTCTTCTAGCCAGCTAAAGTTCTTAAATGGCTTATTCCAGTAGTTGAGAAGGCACATCTTGGGATATCTAGTTAGTGAACACTGCCTAATCTTTATCCAGTATTTTATCTGCCAGATGAGTGCCTGTATTCTCATATTTTGGGAGCCAGTTTCTACTCAGAGAAAGACCTCAGGCGTTCCATTTTGCACTTCTAGTAGTCTTTTTAAAAAGAGGTTTTGAATATGTTCTACAGAATCTCCATAATTGCTATCTAAACCAAAGACCTCAGCACCATACAAAGTTGATGAAAAGATCGTAAGATTCCTGACTTTTAAAGCCTCTTTCCAGGTTTTCTTCCCATATTTTCTATGGAACTAAGTATTCCTTCTAGAGATTTATGGGATCTCCTTTCAAGCATGCTAATATGATTAGACTACTTATGGGAACTAGAAAAATCTAATAACTAGATAAAGTAAAGGCATTAACCTGTTCAACTGGTTCTTTTTTAATGAACCATTTATGCTGCCCCAAGGACCATCCCCTTAGATTTATTCTATTAAGCTCTATTTTATCGATTGAGCAATAATGGGGAAATCTGTCTAGTAGTCTCTGTAGGCCCACCTTAGTGGTTGCCAACAGAGCTGTATCGTCTGCATACAAGAGGCATGGTATGTCTCGGCCCAGCAGCTTAGGAGTATGAACTACTGGATCCAATAACAGTACTCTTAAATAATTAAGAAAGAGCAAAAATAACACTGGAGTCACAGGACAACCTTGTTGAACTCCTCTTTCAACCATCAAGAAGCTAGATAATTCTCCTTTCATTCCAAATTTTACTTTGGCTACCAGCTTGGTATGATATTGTATAAGAAGATGCAACAGAGCATTGCCTAACCCCAATTCCTTCAATTTTGACCAGAGAAGAGTCCTCTCCACTGAATCAAATGCCCCTTTTAGGTCCATGAAGTTACGAAGTCATTTCCCTTGGCCAGGTATTTAGTAATCAAACAATTAAGGGTAAAGCATTGATCTGAGGTGGAGTAACCTGCACGGAAACCAGCTTGTTCCTCTCCAGGTATCCCACATACAAGAATACAAATGGGAATACAGATATTTTCCATCAATTTTCAATGGAACATTAATCAAACTTATGGGCCTGTAGCACTCAGGTTTATCTCTTTCTCCTTTTTTAAAGATGGGAACTATTAATGTAAGCTTCCAATCAGGTGGCCAAATATCATGCAAAAAATATTATTAATAATGAGTTTAAGGATTGGTAGCTACCAATCCGAAAACAGTTAAAAAAATTCTGGCACTAGATGGTCAGATCCTGGAACCTTGTTTGCTTTAAGTGTTGATATGTATGATGCTATTTGATCCAGACACATGAAAAGGGGTTAGATCTCCGCTGGTTACTTGAGGGACAATAGGGTCAGAGGGGTTGTCCAGCTGAGACTTGAACTTTTGTGAGAAAAACGCTGCCCATTCTGAACCTCTGATGTGACAATCTGGTTAAATGCCCTTCTCTTTACACCCCGAGNATTATTATTTAAAATGTGCTAGGCATTTTCTCATTTCAAATTAAATCAAATTTATGACTTTTGCCAAAATAGGAAAAGCAAACAACTTAGCTTGTAAACATAAATCAATTTAGAACAGTAATAAAACACAAACTATACCACTCAAAGATAAACTCCTACAGCAATCTCTTAATAAATAAAGCTCTTTAAGGGTACACATCCAAGCTGACAAGAGCTCGTAATAGGACTACAACCAACCTATAAACATAGAAGACATACTCTGTTTTTCAATATAATCTACATTTTAGGGTCTTGACTTTAGATGATTTTGCTAAAGCTCAAGGCCCAGCCGGCTCTTTTCTGATTTTACCAGTCAGGATCAAACATTTTCCCAAACTGTTCAGTATCTCAGCAGATCTATTTTGCTAGAGCCATATTGTTTTCTGCTGATAAGGCCAGCCGATTAAATGGTCCACTTTGGCTGCTATTAGTTTTGCTCTTTCAGTGGCATAGAGAGGACATTGCCATAATAAATGATTGATGTGCTCAATCAAATTACGAGAACATGGGCAAACTTATCTTATCATATGGAGTTTTCTCCCATCTGCCTTTTATTACAGCCAACTTTAATTGATTTAATCGAAGTTTCGTTATGGCCTTCCTGTAGCTTGGTTTCAGGGCTTTATCAAATGAGGGGCCGGACCTATATCAACTTTGAAATGCTCATAAAAGGGAACACATTCTGCCCTGCTTGCAAGAAACCTATTGTTTTGGTATTCAATATTATATTTAGGTGTCCTGTGATAAAGGATACTAGACCAGGTAATGGAATTCTGTCAGAATACAACAGTATTCTTATTTCTTCTAGCCAGCTAAAGTTCTTAAATGGCTTATTCCAGTAGTTGAGAAGGCACATCTTGGGATATCTAGTTAGTGAACACTGCCTAATCTTTATCCAGTATTTTATCTGCCAGATGAGTGCCTGTATTCTCATATTTTGGGAGCCAGTTTCTACTCAGAGAAAGACCTCAGGCGTTCCATTTTGCACTTCTAGTAGTCTTTTTAAAAAGAGGTTTTGAATATGTTCTACAGAATCTCCATAATTGCTATCTAAACCAAAGACCTCAGCACCATACAAAGTTGATGAAAATATCGTAAGATTCCTGACTTTTAAAGCCTCTTTCCAGGTTTTCTTCCCATATTTTCTATGGAACTAAGTATTCCTTCTAGAGATTTATGGGATCTCCTTTCAAGCATGCTAATATGATTAGACTACTTATGGGAACTAGAAAAATCTAATAACTAGATAAAGTAAAGGCATTAACCTGTTCAACTGGTTCTTTTTTAATGAACCATTTATGCTGCCCCAAGGACCATCCCCTTAGATTTATTCTATTAAGCTCTATTTTATCGATTGAGCAATAATGGGGAAATCTGTCTAGTAGTCTCTGTAGGCCCACCTTAGTGGTTGCCAACAGAGCTGTATCGTCTGCATACAAGAGGCATGGTATGTCTCGGCCCAGCAGCTTAGGAGTATGAACTACTGGATCCAATAACAGTACTCTTAAATAATTAAGAAAGAGCAAAAATAACACTGGAGTCACAGGACAACCTTGTTGAACTCCTCTTTTAACCATCAAGAAGCTAGATAATTCTCCTTTCATTCCAAATTTTACTTTGGCTACCAGCTTGGTATGATATTGTATAAGAAGATGCAACAGAGCATTGCCTAACCCCAATTCCTTCAATTTTGACCAGAGAAGAGTCCTCTCCACTGAATCAAATGCCCCTTTTAGGTCCATGAAGTTACAAAGTCATTTCCCTTGGCCAGGTATTTAGTAATCAAACAATTAAGGGTAAAGCATTGATCTGAGGTGGAGTAACCTGCACGGAAACCAGCTTGTTCCTCTCCAGGTATCTCTGAGTTCCACATACAAGAATACAAATGGGAATACAGATATTTTCCATCAATTTTCAATGGAACATTAATCAAACTTATGGGCCTGTAGCACTCAGGTTTATCTCTTTCTCCTTTTTTAAAGATGGGAACTATTAATGTAAGCTTCCAATCAGGTGGCCAAATATCATGCAAAAAATATTATTAATAATGAGTTTAAGGATTGGTAGCTACCAATCCGAAAACAGTTAAAAAAATTCTGGCACTAGATGGTCAGATCCTGGAACCTTGTTTGCTTTAAGTGTTGATATGTATGATGCTATTTGATCCAGACACATGAAAAGGGGTTAGATCTCCGCTGGTTACTTGAGGGACAATAGGGTCAGAGGGGTTGTCCAGCTGAGACTTGAACTTTTGTGAGAAAAACGCTGCCCATTCTGAACCTCTGATGTGACAATCTGGTTAAATGCCCTTCTCTTTACACCCCGAGACCATCGCCAAAAGATTTTATCGTTTTTCATTATAATTGTATCTTTAAGTTTTTCCCAGCAGTTTTGATGGTATTTTTGCTTCTTCTCTTTAAGAAGAGCTTTATAGGTGAGCTTACTTGCCTTAAAGCTCTGTCTGCCAGAGGTGGAATTTGTTTCCTTCCATTTAATTAAACAACTCAATAGTGATAGTTTGGCCGTTAAGCATTCTTTGTCAAACCAGTTCCTATGATAGGATATACCTGATGAAATAAATCGTTTGGTCAAGAGTGATGCAAGCTTTTCTCCTAATTGATTATAGAGGTCTAACTGCACATGCTTATCCTCCAAATTCAAAAATCCCAGCAGCAAAGGCCAAGTATCTAGGCCCTGTTTTATTTCTTGGAAAAGTTTGTCATTCCATGGGCATCTAGAGCTGCCAACTATTCTTTCTTGTGTACCTTGATTGACTATAACTCCTGCTGGTAGTATGCACTTAATGGATAGATGGTCACTTTCAGGTCTTCCCAGGTCCTCCATCTGTTGATACCTTCCCACCAGTACTGGTTCCACCAAAACATAGGGTGATTTCAGAAGTGACGCATTCCAATTCACCACAGTGAATCCCACCCCGGTGTGAACGGATTCACAGCGGGCTGTGGTGACACGTGTGGCCCCAACAGAAGTGACAGGATCTTGACCACTGCCCGGGGGCAGTCAGAGAGAACATGGGCCAGGGGAACACAACAGACATGCAGTGGAGACGTGGACCGTGGTTCGAGCCCCAGAATGCACTGCAGCTGGGGTCAATTCCTTCCACCGCGGCTGCGGGTTTCCGTTCAGTAGTTACTTTTCATTCACCACACTTCTGGACCTCCTCCCGCCCCGACCTCATGAAGCGTGGTTAGCTTCACCCCGGGCCACGTTTGACTGTGGTGAACATCTGGATGCGAGCAAACAGACATGTATGGCGCTTTCACCACTCCCCGCGTTTGACTGAGGTTGACTGTGGTGGACATTCAACATGTCACTTCTGAAATCACCCATAATCTAAATGCACCAGGAATGTCCGTATCCACCCACCCATTGAGCATCCTGAATCCAGCTTCATACATAAATGAGACCAGATGCTGATCTGCCTTATTCCCTTTTTTATCTAGCAGCTTTGGCTCTTGGATCTGGTATAAAGACTCCAATTCATCCTAAATATTATTATGGAGCTGGCATACTCTTACATTGAAATCACCTACCAGAATGATTTCTGTCCTCGCGTAAGCTGCTCTCAGCTTCTCCAATGTGACTTCCAAATGCACCTTCCACCAGATAGCTTTCTTGCCTTTCAGCCGAGGTGGGAAATATATATTTACCAATATTAAAGAGTTCCTTATCTTGAGTTTTAAATGAAGTGCTAGGATAAAACACGACTGCACTGGAAGCTGACAGGTCTCACTTTTAGCAAATTTGAAACAAATACCGCTAAACCCCCTTTATATCTGCCTTTCTGGGCCTCTTTCCACACCCTTGTCACAAAGGATCTATAACTATTTATAATTGGAACGTCATCCATCCGCACCTGGAATCCGTAGATGAATTTCATCCAGTCTTAATAATTAAATTTGGTATTTAATCCTGCAATATTCCAGAATAACAGAAGTAATCCAGCCAGGATTCTCTGTTGCTTAATGGATTGCAGATTTAATTGTCACCTAGAACTCTGTACATCCCCTCTCCTAAACAGACTTTTATTGATATTGCAGTATGATGTTGTCCATTCTCTATTTCTGTAATCAGAGGGGAATGAGTTTTTAAAACTTGTATTCTCAGCTAGGGGTCTCCCAGTTGTTTTTCTTGTGGTTTTGTAGGAACTCTATTATAGCTACATTTTGGGAGACCTAGTTCTTCAAATGGAGGCTTCTTATCCTTTAGTCTTTGTCCTCTTGTAACCAGGGGAGACGCCCAGTTGTTTTTCCCGTAGTTTCCTTAGGGACTTTCACATTGTAGTTAGCATCCTTCCTTCTAAAGAAGGTACATTTTGGGAGACCTAGTACTTCAAGAAGGGGTTTCTTATCCTTTGATCTTTGACCTCTTGCATCAGGTAGCTTCCTTCTCTCTCTCTAAAGGGACCATCTACCACCTCTTTCTGAATGTACTATATTAGGCAGGGGGAAGACACTGGCCATCTGAATAGGTTTCAACAGACCATTTGGGTCTTGCAAAATAGGTCTGAAATTTTAAATGCCTTAGCTGCTTATATTCATCAGGCACAGAAACTCATGAAGAAAAGAAACTGTACTGGCACTAGAAATGTGGTTAATAATGACTAGTTGCCTCTGTTACAATGCTAAGAGGATGACTCCTGACTATGTGGGCTATTTTATGTTAGAAAGATCAGGGGTTAAGCTCTGCCTCCTAGGAGAGTAAGGTTATATTTTAATTTATTGTACTTAATTAAGTATATCACAAATCTGATTAAGTACAATCAGGGATCAAGCTCTGCCAAAGTAATCCCCGAAAAGAGCAAGGCAATATTTTAATAAAAGGAGGCTAAGATTTAAATACTGTTACGGCTAGCCCTCTGTGAATGAAATGATAAGATATTTGATGCTTATATGGAACATAGCTATAATGGATTTTTGTATTAATGAATTATAGAACTATTTTGTATGTAGCATTGACATGGTCATATATGGAGACATGTTTTCTCTACTGTTTTTTGGCCTATGGCCGTAATAAATACATTTTAAAAATTCTCATTTGAACCACAGTCCCCACTCTCTTTGCTTGTATGCCTATTTTAGACATGATACTATGAGCCAGAGCAACAAACAGCAGGGGGAAGAAAGAGAACAATGATTACAATAATCAGATTACACGGTTACTTGGAAGCATTACAAACATCGGGATGGCACACTTTTCTGACTCAGCTGGAGAAGACATGAGAAGCAGAGGGCAAAATTAAGGTTGGTACAACTGAGCAGAAGAGACAGGAAGGAATGCAGGAATAACAGGAGGGAGAGTATTCCATAAGGACTCAGATTAAAGCACATCCCAGTAATAACGAAAAAGAAGAAAAGGAAAAGGTGTCTGGAACAATGAAGGAGGAAGGTCAAAATGAGGTCAAGCTCCTGAGAGCAGAAGGAAGAGAGGAAAGAAGTGAGATGCACAAGAGAGAGCGAGAAAAGAGAAGGTGGCAAGGCAAATCCTTTTGACTTCATATAAATACAAGGTCATGGATATTTTAGGTACGGAGGTGAGTTTCTGTTAATGGCAAAGATTAAAAGCACCCCCCGCTCCCCCTCCATAGCATGGGATACTCAGTGCTGCTTATTTGGCTTCACTGATATTTTGGATTCTTTGGTATATTTTTATAATATATAATAGGAAAATTGTGGCTCTTTTGAAGTGAACAGTAATGATCCCCCTAGCTTCAACTGAGTTGGAATTCTATCTAATATATTTAGTGAATCTAGTGGTTCAACTACTGTCCAAATGAAAACACATTTTGCATGCACCAATTATTAGCAAATGACAGGTTGCAATCTGCTTTGAGAATACAGTCCTCCATTTCCTCCTCTTCTCTTCCTCTCTTGCTCTCACTCACAAACTGTCCAATCCCTTCTTCAAAAAAGCACACCTATAAAACTCCAAAGGGAAAACAGTTGTCTAGTTTGTCTCAGCTTCAGAGACTGAAGCTGCATGCACAGGGCTCAAAAGTGAGAGCAGATGGGGCAGTTTGCCCAGTGACTCATAGCAAGACCCTCCCTTCTCCCCACATATAATATGAATGAGACCAGAAGCCAAGGCTCCTAGGAAAGGAGGGAACCTTGTGCAACATTTTGTCTTGGATCCCCCCAAGCTCTCAGTGGCTCTGCACATACACTGGGACAGAATAAATGGACGATAATAATTCCTCCTCTTCACAATACATGATACATTTTAATCTAAAGAGGATCGATTGTTTTGTGGCATTACTTTATACCCTGCCCTATCCAGAGGTGGCTAACAGTAATTAAAGTAATACATATAAAAGAAAATCCCACACACTCCCCATTCCTCACCTGGAAGAGTCTCTTCCTTCAGTCCACCCTCCTGGTCCTGGAGGGGCCTTGGCTAGCTTCAAAACGCTCCTGCCCTACCATATCCCCTCCCTTGTCTCTCACCCACCCAGATCACTTTCTTCCCTCCCAAATTCACCCTTCCACTGTCCTCCATTACCCTCTCCTACAGCATATCCACCATCAAAATAACAAAAAGTTACAATACTGCAAAACATATCCTGCCCCCAGTCCCAGCGCTCCAGCCGCAAATGGCCAAACAGCAAGCTGCCCTTCTGTCCCAGCCTCCGGCAGCCACCTGCAGTCAGAAAGCAGGCAGCTTCATGAAACGACAAAGGGAGGGGGGAGGGAGATGGGGCCAAGGCGACACAGTGCAGCCCCTCACCTCTGCAAGCTCTAGCTCCTCCAAGGTCAAACAGCTTCATGAAGCAGCAGGGGGAGAAGTAGCAGCCCAAATGGCGAACTGCAGCCCTTCACCTAGGATTACAGTACTGGCCTAGGATTTCAGATACCTGGGTTCAATCCCCAGCTTTGCCAGACTTCTAGTGTGAGTCACTTCATTTCTCTGTAGCTCAGCTCCACATCTCTCATGTGGCGAAGATTTATTATTATTATTATAAGCAAGCATTTATATAGCACCAGCAATGTACCTGGTGCCTTACAAAGTAATGGAATAGACACGGTCCCTGTCCCTGTCCTAGGGCTTACAATTCCTTCCCTCCATTCCCCCTCACTCCTTTTTCTTGTCGGTGTTTATAGCAGTTCTTTGTGGCTCTAACTATGTGCATCTACAACGCCAAGCATAACTGTACCACCCCCACAATGAGGCTGAGACCCTCAGATGCTACAACTAGAACTTCATTAATACAATTAACCAGCCAATGTATATTGAGACACTATATCAACCTTTCTGCAATCAAGGCAATTTAATATCATGCACTCTCACTGTAGTTTGGTTGAACAAAACATTGTTGCTTGAATGATGCATCTCCAGTACTTATATTAGGTACAGAGCAGGGTGTGTTGAATAGGATTTTAAAAACTGACCAAAATTGACCTACTTCAGTAAAAGTCACAGAATTGCTACAGTCTTAGATCATCACATACAAATAATCTACAGTAACCTCAACATACACATAAAGTAGTTCTTCAAATAGGGCCTGATCCTGTGGAGTCCAGAGTCCACACACCACTCACTAAACACAGTAAGCGTTAAGGGAGTTGAACACCTCTGTAGGACTGGTGTTTTAAACTAGTCACCGAGATAAGCTCTATATTTAAACATGCTGGTTTCAGCTTTCCAAGAAACAGTCTATCGGTAACAAAAAGAAGCACTTGGAAAAAAGCCTTAAAACAGTTGACATCAGCAGAACAAGCCTGGGCATGCAAGTACTCTGGCTCAGCTAGCAATGCAGCACTGCCGGTGGCTATGCTCGGTGATAATTTCCCACAGACTGTTTCTAAAGGCCCGAAAACTACTTTCTTCAAGGATGAAATGTCTAAAACAAAAGTATTACAAAAGCAAAATACATAAAAATGATGGCACTAAAAGTTCTTTTTAAAAGTGCATTTTTAAAAAAAATCCAAACTGCGTCTTTGGAACTCCCTTCCGGAGGAAGCCCGCCTGGCCCCAAGCCTGTTGACATTCTGGCGAACTTGCAAAATCTGGCTGTTTGCCCAGGCCTTTGGGGAGGGTGGGGTAAGTTTTTTTAGCTCCCTACCTTATTTATTTTGAAATGGAGACCGGGCCTTGCTGTATAATATTTTATATATGATTTTTTATTATCATTGATGGTTTTAAATTGTTTTTATGTACTGTATCCTTATTGTTGGAAGCCGCCCCGAGCTGTTCGCAGGAGGGGCGGGATAAAAATCTATTAAATAAATAAATAAATAAATAAAATACTAGGAAGCTGCGATGGAAAAATCAGAGAAGGTAGTCTGTGGCAAAAGTAGATTGGTAAACAATGAACATGCTAAGCTCCACCCATATTATTCTTCACAGGGGAGACAAAACCTGTTTTGTAGCTTAAAATCTTGCCAGGATGTGTTCTACTTTGTCTCACAGCCTGTCTGTCTCTTTCCTCTCTCTGCTCCCTCACTTGACTAGCACTGGTTCCACTTGGTCCCTCACTACTGTTTATAGAAGAAGTTTTCTCTTAATTGTTTGACAGCCTAGTACAGTCCTCATCCATGCCTCCATCTTTTTTTTTTTTTTAAACAAAATATCTGGCATGGCCTCTGGAAACCTGGGTTGGTTCACTATATATTATGATTTATATATATGTTTGGACTTCACTGGCAACTCAGAAGCAGAGCATTTCCAAAGATTGTTTAGGGAACTGCTTTTTTGTTTAGACACTTTTTATTATATTATTATAACTGCAAGACAATAAGAAACAGGCCACCATCTCTGTATGGAATTTCAGAGGCAGGAGAAAATACATAAGGGATATCCTCTCTCCCCTGAAAGGATAAAAAAAATGCTGTCATGTCCCATTTTTGAAGTAGTGAAGTGTATTAATTCTCCTATGTGTTTACAACAAATACTCAGCCTGTGATGGGACTATGTACACCCACTAGGATTACAGCCACGTCCTCACCATTGCCTGGGCAAGCCTCTAGTACGCAGTCTGATTTTACACAATGAAACACTGCACAAAAGTCAAAGGCTTTATGTCCTACAGTGACAACAAACAAGTCTTGCAGAGCTTTTAAAGTACACTGCACCTCACTAAAGAGCACTGGTGACCCTTGTGTCTCAGGCCGCTTTTATATGAGGCGCTGAAAAGCGCCTCCTGAGTCCTGCGTTTACAGAAAAGCCGTGCGGGGAGCACGTAAACACTCCCTGCACGGCTTTTCTTTCAACACGGGACTCAGGAGGCGCTTTTCAGCGCCTCGTATAAAAGCAGCCCAAGAGGCCAATGTGACCCATGGCTAGTTTTTAATGTTCCTTGATCTGGTCCCTGGATCCAGTTCTTACCCCCACAGCCACGGAAAGACAGAGCTCAGGGTAAGGAAGCAGAGAGGTGGGCATGAACACAAGGATAGGGCACAGATCCATGATCTGGACCTTTATCTTCCTTAGCACACCCTTTAAACACCATTGCTCCCAACTTCTATGCAGCCCTTGAAGCTTGTATTAATTTTCAAAGTGACACCTGAAAGGGAAATGTTTCCCACACCTGGCTTATGTAGTAGCTGAGGACTATTAAACTGATCATATAAAGGCCCTTTTTACATGGGCTGCGGGTCGGTCAGTGTGCGTGCCGGTGGAGGGGGGTAGGGGAGACGGGTGTACACGGGCGCACACCCATCTCCCATTCACGGAGTAACCTGCCTTCTCGTCAGTTACTCCATGCGTGGGTGATGGGTGGAGGTGGGTGGGTGGGTGTGTTCCGCAGGAGCACACACGCACCCGCCACAGCATGTACACAGGCAGTACCCATGCATGAACGTCCAGATTCCTGGGTGTTCATGCGTGGGTGCCGCCCATGTAAAAAGGGTCAAAGAGAGTAAGCCATAGTCTACTCTCATGTTTTCTCCCACAGGCAGAGTAGTTAATTGGGAAGAGCCAAAAAATAAAAGGTCACTAACAAAACATAGGCTGACTATTTGTATATTTTATATTGTTTACCTTTATGCCTCTAATAGTTTTAATCATCAGCAACAAGCACAAAGGGGACCAGATTAATATTTCCATAGAGCTGCTAAATCTGCATGTGCAAGCTTGGCAGTTACTCTTTTTGCAACGCATGTTGCTGCAAAGCATAAGTCTGATACAGGAACTGAGCGTTTGAGGCCATGTGTTCTGATCCTCATGGCTGACGACCATACATATTCAATAAAAAACATTTTCCCTCCTCTTCTCTACCATAGGTTGATCACATCTAGACTTAAAAAAACAAGGACTACTTCAGAAGCTCATAGTACACATTCAACCCTCTGAGAAAAACCTTCCACAGCAACTGAAACAAAACCGTAGCTGCCTTTAAAGGATGAATCTTGTGCAAGTACCGCTATGTGCTGCCAACAGTTCTGGTTACGTAGGTGGTCACTCCTCCTCTGTCCTCCCATATGGAAGTGATTTAGCAGCTTTATGCCTCACCTCCCCAGTTGTGAAATGTGGTTAATTCTACTTTTTCCATGTACTTATTTTAAAAAGAAAAAGTTAGCAGCATCTGGGGCAACTGGCTGCACTGTGCTTTCTGCTCTGTTCAGCACATCATTTATGTTCTACTCTTCTGGAGAAGGGAGCAATCTCTTATCTTTTTGCACAGAACATGCAATGGAACCCTAGCTTTGTTTAGGGCCTCTGGCACTATCATAATACAAATAATAAAATCAGTGTTATTCTGTCTCTAATGAAATAAAATCTTCCCCCGTCTCAAATTGCCCCTTTTGGCCATTTTTACATGGACACGGTGGGTGGGGGGGATGGGTGTGTGCCAGCGGTGGGTGGAGGTGGGTGTGCAGCCTTTTCCATGGGTGAACACCCACCTCCACCCACGGAGCGTCCTCCAGTTTGTCGGATGGCTCCATGGGTGGGTGATAGGTGGAGGTGGGTGTTGCGTAGGAGCGTACTCGCTCCCCCACCCACTGTCCATACTGTTTCACAGACGCACACNCCCCCCCCCCCCCACCGCTGCCACATTTGCACGGATGGTCCCCATATCACACACCCACCTACACACCCAGTGGGGAGAGGGGGGCCTTCCACGTAAAAATGGTCTTTATTACAAGTACCAAAGGGTAAGATCACTGTGATAAGGAGATACTGGGCTACATGCTATAGGTATAACAAATATGTAAAGGTAAAGGTTAAACCTGTATGTAATGTGAAAGCTGAGGACTGGAAACTCGCTTCATGCAATGGAGAACTGCCAAGTCATGACCTTGAGCAATTGTGTAATCAGAAAAAGCCTAAGACCTCTGCAGACACTCTAATAGGCCACTGAGTTGCAAATGGATTTCTTCCTGTGGACTGAAAGCAGAGTCACATGGTGGGAAAAATCAAAACAAAGGACCCTGGAAAAGCACTTAAGAGGGAAGAAAAGACAAAGGGAGAGCTTCATCATCACATCTTATGAGCCAGAGAAGGGCTGCACCAAAGGAACTATGAAGTAAGGACTCTTGGAAACTCTAAGACCTGCACCTAGCCAAGCTTTCCACTGCTGGCTGTGACATGAACTGAAATATCCTTGGACCTTGATTAGGGTAAGCCTAAATTAGGAGAATCCAAGTACAGATAGGAATGTGCTATTGGTTATGTTATTTTGAATTCTGTACTCTTGAATATTATCTTGTACTGCATGCTTATTCATGATTTATTCATTAAACTTCTTTGAACTAAACATAGTATGGTCCAGTGGAACTGCTAATCCTAACATTGGCAGGACAGTTTGGAGTTAATTCTGTGTTTACAAACATAGATGAACCTAGAGAGAAAGAGTGCAGGGAAATTCTATGGCTGAAAAGGTGGCAAGAAGGTTCACTCGTTGCAGGCTGAATCAATTCTAGGGAGAGAGCTGATCCAGTGAGAACTGCAAGCCAGGGAAACTGAGTCATGACAGCCTAGAGTGGGGTAGTGAGACCCCAATCCCATGACAATCACATTATAAGAAGCCTTAGCATGAAGGCAAATGTGACAGGAGGATTTTGCTTTAAAGCCACATTTATCTCCCTTACCTGTCAATGAACTGGTCGATCATAACGATATCTCCAGGCTGTATCTCTTCTCTTAATGAACCACAGGCAGTAGTTACTAAAAGATGGCTGCAACCCTCTTCTTTCAGTGCCCAAATGTTGGCACGGAAGTTGATATTCGTTGGCATAATGGTATGATGTCTCCCATGCCTGCAGAGATGGAGGTGGAAGGGAAAATGAATGAAGGTTTTTTTAAAAAAACAACCATAGCCTTAGCAGTTAAGAATGGAAATGTCTTTCATAATTTGTTGTAGTACTACAATCTCTGTATGTGCTTTGCTTGCCATGAAGTAGACTGCATATTTTTAAACAAAAAATATTTTGAGTAGAGATACACAAAAATGGGTAATGAGTTTAAAAATTATTTGCTCTCCTCGTCTTGCAGTACATTTAAGGCAAAAAAGAGGAAGTAGTTTTTCATTCAACATACAATTAATTTGTGAAGCTTGTTGCCAGCGGAGGATGTGAATGCAAACAGCATAAACGGTTTTTAAAAAGAGTTAGATAAACTCTTGGAGGGTAGGTCCGTAAAAAGCTATTAGTCGAGTAAGCCAGGAAATGAGACCTCTCACTGTTGGTGGCAGAGAATGACTAGAAATGGATCATTCCATTATGGCCAGTTCTCTAAAGCAGTCCAAGCTGGCCACAGCTGGAGACAGGATGCTGGGCTAGATGGACCATTGGTCTGACCCAATAGCATCACAAAACTGTGGCAGGCCCAGGCTCATGTCCCAATTATGAGCCCTTCTAAACAAGGGGATGGGGTCTCCCTAAGCAATAGCCCTCCAAAAAAGAGGCTCCTGGCCAGCCTCAGCCTGCAAAGGTGGCACTGCTGCTCTGGCTCCCAGTGAGCCTCCTCAGAAGTCAGCAACCCTGCTGTGAAGGAAGGTTTAAAAAGAGGGTTGAGGCCAGCACTCTGAAAATATCCTTCTTGGCAGGGCCTTTTGCAAGTGGCGTGAGCGATGCTATGAAACTCTGAGAACGGGAAGAGGCAAAGCATTGGCCCTCTCCCTGTCCCGCCCATTAAAAGTTTCCTAGTGTGTTCAGGTTGCGCTAGAGTTTAGCTACCAGTCTCGACTGAGCCCCCTCACTCCATGGTAACTATGCCCCTGGACTCTGACCCAATATGGTACTTCTTATGTATCTAATCTGTCACCTTCTCTCATCTTTGCTTTTTATAAAAATCACATTGCTGCTATAAATTAGAAGAGCAATTCTGTGACATGACTCTCCCTTTATTTAATTTATTTACTTATTTGCCTTTAAAGCTCAGGGTGGCTTAAAATATTAAAAAAACACAAAATACATACAAATCCCTTAAAATACCCACCCTCGCCAACCCTTATCTCTTCCTGTGAAACACTTTGCCAAAAGGAAAGGTTTCACATTGCCTCCGGAATTTGCTCAGGCTATGACAGACCTCCAGGGGAAGGGAGTTCCATAATACTGGAGCAGCAACCAAGAATGCCGCTCTGCAGGCCCTTGTCATATGAACAAGCTTGGTAGGCGATACCTGCAAGACAGCGTTCCTGGCCGATTGCAGGGTTTGCAGCGGAGCATGGAAGGAAAAGTGATCTTTCAAATATGTGGGGCCCAGGCGGTTTAGGATTTAAAGACCAAAACCAGCACCTTGAACTGTGCCCAGAAAGCTATACGTAGCTTAATAAATAATAATTAATAATAATATAGTATGTATGAATACCAATATACTTGATATAAGATTTACTCAGTATACTAAAATCTACAGATAAAATTTTTATTTCAATGTCAGCTTGGCCGCCCCAGTCTGAAATCCAAGAAGGGCTCTTTCCACCTCGTTACCTCTTCTCTAGTAGTAATCATTTTGCAATCAGAAAAGAAACTAACTCTAACTAACGAAACAAAGAGGAGAAGGAACATTCCCCAGCATTTTGTGCCAACAATGCTGTCAGAGAGGATGGGCGTTTTCACACAAGATGCTACCACGCATGGGCCACCCAGTAACCACTCATCCGAATGCCCATCTGAAGATGGTGCACAGGGACGCACGCTCCCGTGAGCCACGCAGCACAAATGGCCATAAGTGGGTATGGCGCTGCCGAAAGGAGTGCCCCATGTGGGGCAAGCCAAAAAAGCATGTGGCACCAGGCACCCATGCACCCCTGGTCCGTATGAACTGGGCGGCCACCCATGCCAGAAGACAGGTCCATGGACCGGCCACATTTCCAGTCCAACCAGGAGCCCTTATAGGACACGTGCACAAAATACAAAACTATGTTGGCTCAAAGCACATTAAACTCCCCTCACGATGCACAAGAGGAGAGCCAACGGGGGGCATAGCTCAAGCAGTAAGAGCGCGTGCTTTGCATGTATAAGGTCTCAGGTTCAGTCCCTGGCATCTCCACTTCAGGATCCCTGGTAGCACGCCTGGGGGAGGCCTCTGCTGGGGGCTTGGAGGGGGTCTCAGGTAGTACGCAGGGATGGCCTCTGCCGGAGATCCTGGAAGAGCCGGATTTGGACCCGAATTTTAAACCCCTGCTGCTGTGTCAGGTTGTGACAATACTGGGCTAAGATGGACCATTGGTCTGACTCAAGTTAGGCAGTTCAGTTTAGTTTAATTTACTGTGATCACGCCAACAAACTTTGGAGGACCCTCCTACCAAATGCAGCCTCAGCAGAGTCCAACGTGGGTATTTTGTAGTGCTTCGTAAAGGTGCGCAGAGATGACCATGTTGCCACTCTGCACACCTCCTCGCAAGAAGCTCTGGCAGTGAAGGTTGCTGATGTGGCCACGCTCCTCAAGGAATGCGCTGAGATCTGCTGAGGGGGAGGTTTGTCCTGAGTCCTATAGGCTTCTGATATGCACGGATATCCATTTGGAGATATTAATTTTGGATGTTTTGTCTCCAACTCTGTAACTTCTGAAATTAATGAATAAGGCTGTGGATTTTCTAAAAGGTGTGGTTCTTTTAAGGTACACCTTTAAAATCCTCCTGACATCCAAATTATGCCATAATTTCTCCTGTGCATGCTTAGGATGCAGGCAGAAAGAAGGCAAAGAGATTTCCTGAGACCTGTGAAACCTAGCGTTTACTTTAAGGATAAAGGCCTCATCCAATCTGAGTAAGACCGAATCCTGTCTAAAAATGCATCTGTTTGGATCCACTGAAAGTGCTCCTAGTTCAGACACGTCTAGTGGACGTGATGCCAATCAAAAAGGCCAATTTGATCATCAAACAGTACAAAGAAATCTCCTGGATCGGTTCAAAGGGGGTTCGCAAGAATGCTTGCAATACTACATTAAGGTCCCAGGACGGAAAACGATGCACCAGCAGAGAAGAGTGGAGTCTGGCAGCTCTGAGAAATTGCTTGATGTGAGGGTGGAGTGATAGCCTCTCCTGAGATTTAGTGTTCAGGGTGTTGCTCAATGCCGCCACCTGGCAGGCCAGAGTGTTAGAACTGAGACCCTTCTTCAGACCCTCTTGTAGAAACGGCAAAGACATTCCTAATACCCGGAGAGCATGGATTAACTGCATGAGTCTGACACCACTTGGCGAACGTCTTCCAGGCATACTGGTAAATATGACGTGTGGATTCTCTTATATCTGCCATAAGCGTTTTTCATCACTTCCTTTGATTATCCTAAGGCCTTCAGGGATTGCCGCTCAATCTCCACGCTGTCAACTTGAATAGCTGTGGATTGAGGTGACGAACTGGTCCTTGGGTGAGAAGATCTTCGTGTACTGGTAGGATGAGGGGAGGCTCTGTCTGTAGATTAATCAGATCCGAATACCAGGGTCTGCGAGGTCACCTGGGAGTGACCAGCATGAGTTGCGCTCTTTCTTGTCATAGTTTGGCAATGGTTTTGGATATGAGTGCTAGTGGTGGAAACGTGTACAGGAGTTCCCGATTCCAGGGAGTGCTGAGTGCGTCACAGTTCATTGCTCTTGGGTGTTCGAACCAAGATAGGAACTCGGATACCTTGTGATTCTCTCCTGAGGCAAAGAGGTCTATCTCTGGTAGTCCAAATTTTTGAACGATCAAGGAGAAAAGGGAATTGGTCACCTACCTTTGGTGAATGCTTTTCTCCCCTGCACTCTGGATACTGCTCCGTTCGGGTAACTCTCTGCTTTGACCACCAGGAGGCAGAAGTAAACTTTTCACTGCACCTGCGTGTGTGGATCTACCCGATTCCTCCTCAGTCCGTTTCCAAGCTGAGGACCGGGTTCCACTCCCTCAGGATGGTCGCAGTGAGGCTAAGAGCAATTAATATAGTAACAAAACGTAAAAATTGAACTTGAACCTGTCTCCTGGCCTAACAATCCTTATACTACTAGAGGTTGAGATATTTGTAGGTATTCCTGTTTCCCCAGGTGTGTTGCTGTTTGGTAGGGAGGATTGGAGGAGTATTCGGAGTGCAGGGGAGAAAGGAATTCACCAAAGGTAGGTGACCAACTCCCTTTTCTCCCCCTGCCTCCGAACACTCCTCCGTTCGGGATGTACCCAAGCAGACAAAAATCCTCTAAGGGTGGGAACAAATAGCACCGGGAGTATCCAGTACCATTTGAAGCACCCTTCTACCAAACGCGGTCTCTGCAGATTTGAACACATCTAACTTGTAGTGTTTTACAAACGTGTGTAAAGAAGACCATGTGGCTGCCTTATAAATTTCTTTGTATGAAGCCCTGGCCTTAAATGCATACGAGTGAGCCCAGATCTTTAATGGGGGAACCTTCCCCTTTGCTTTATACGTCTCTATAATTTCCTGTTTCACCCACTTTGAAATCAGAGACTTTGAGGCTTTAGTGCCTCTGATACCTGTCCTGATATTGATAAATAGGGCTGTGGATCTTCTGAAATTCTGGGTCCTAAACAGGTAATTTTTTAAGGCCCTGTGCACATCTAAGGTGTGCCAGATTTTCTCTTTGGGATGAGAAGGTTTAGGACAGAATGAAGGGAGGACTACTTCCTGAGATCTGTGGAACAGGGAGTTGACCTTAGGCATAAATGTTTGATCCAACCTCAGGGTGACTGACTGTTCCTGAAAATAACAAAAGTTATCCTCCATTGAAAGAGCCCCCAACTCAGAGATTCTTCTAGCTGACGTGACTGCCACTAGGAAGGCTACCTTTATGGTTAGGAAGTATAGGGATACATGTCTAAGGGGTTCGAACGGAGCCCTGGTGAGAGAATCTAAGACCAGATTTAAACTCCATGATGGGCACCTATGAACCACTGGGGGAGAGAGAATTCTAGCTGCCCCCAAGAATCTCCTGATATGCCTGTGTGACAAAATGGGTCTGTTGGAAATCGCCCTGATTACTGAATCCAGGGCTGCCGCCTGTCTTGCTAAAGTATTAGGCTTTAGGCCCTTGTCTAGTCCCTGTTGTAGAAGGTCCAGGACTTCTGGGACACCCGCCTTGCAGGGGTCCTTCTTTCTTGTCATTGACCACAGAGAGAACGTTTTCCAAGTGGCTCTGTATGCTCTTCTCATGGCGGGTCTTCTAGAGAGTTGAATGGTGGCTAGGACGGCCTCCAAGTAGCCCTTCTCCCTCAAGGCTGCGCGTTCAATCTCCAGGCTGTCAACCTTAAATTTGATAGGTTGTCGCACTGTATGGGTCCCTGTGACAGGAGGGTGGGGAAGTTTAGGAATGACTTGTACTGTGACTGACTCAGGTGGACTAGATCCGAGAACCACTTCTGGGCCACCATGGTGTTTATGAGTATGACCTGTGCTTGTCCCCTGATGATTTTGGATATCGTCCTGGCTATCAGGGGTAAGGGAGGGGGGGAACGCATAGAGGAAACCTCTGGGCCAAGGCTGATTTTAGTGTGTCGGTTGCCGCCGCCGCCCCCGTGCAGGGATCTCTGGACATGAACTTTGGCACTTGAGAATTCTCTCTGGTGGCAAAGAGGTCCATCACTATTTCCCTGAAGACCCCTGTGTCGAGGGTCCATTTGTGGGGGTCGACTGTTTGTCGGCTCAGCCAATCTGCCTGCAAGTTGTCCTTGCCCCTTATATGGAGAGCCTTGAGTGAGGACAAGTGAACTTGCGCCCACATGAATAGCTTGGTGGCTTCAAAGTGCAGGCCCAGGGCTCTCGATCCCCCCTGGTGATTCACATAAGCTTTGGCTGTCGTGTTGTCGGTGTATATCAAGAGATGCCGGTTTGTGATGGCTGGGAGTAGCTGCCGTAACGCCAGATGAATGGCTTTCAATTCTAGGAAATTTATTCCCCTGGTCATATCTCTGCTGGACCGTAGGCCCTGAATGGAGAGAGATCCCATGTGAAGCTGGCGTCTGTTGTTGTTATCGTTCTGGCCCTTCTCGAGGGTCCTGGTGTGCTCAGTGTCTTGTCTGTCCCCTTGGGAGTGGTCACTTTGCTCCTCATTCAAATCCTGCTCCTTTCTGAGAGGGTATTGTGAGGTTAGGCTGTCTACTTCCCTTTGTAGGTCTGACTGATCCCTCTATAGGGAGGTCTGCCTATCTGACTCGGAGTCAGATGAGTCCAGGAGGAGGAGTCTTCCCTTTTTGGCGGGACCCTTTCCTTTTCCCACCTCCCTGGATCTGCCCTGTGGGCTCTGTGGTGGGAAGGGGAGGGAGAGCTAGTGTGCTTTCGCTTTCCTTTTTCCTTCTTGGTCTTGGGCCTACCCCTATCAGGGAAAGAGAGCCTTTTGTTTAGTTTCTCCAGTGAAAGAAGCAAATTGTTCAGGACCGCCAGCTGTAGTGCAGCGGCCTGAGGCTCTGGGGTGGCAGGGCTCGCGGTCTCTTCCTCCCGGTCCCAGGCTTGGGGGCGTGGGCTTACTGGGGCCTCCTTTTGTGCAGCGCAGCCTCTGGCGGGTGCCATCTGTAACCGGATATAGAGTTTTCCCTGCGGGAGGTTATCTCCCTGACTCCGTTCCCGCTGGGTAGCCCTGGTGCATCTGCGGGGCTTCTCTCTGAGTGGGATCTGCCGTGCCATGCTTCGCCGTTCCCGCAGGGCTGGGTGAGGTAGGAGTGGGGATGGTTTCGCCACGTCCCAGGTGATGACTCGGTGGGGCTCTAGCCCGAAAAACCCCCAAGAAAAGCAGCTCACGCTGCTGTGCCGCACTCCTGCTTGGTCTGAGGCAGCAGAAGAACTGGAGAGCTGGGGGCGGACCTACTTCAGGTATGCCCACTGGAATCTTTCAGTGCTGCCTCCTGCTGGCCGAAGCAGACCTTTCCCCATGAGTGCTGACTGATCAGAGTGACCGGCCAGGACTCACAGAGAATTAACTATGCACTTCTTATCAGAAGTGATGGACTTGTATCACTAACTTCTTCTCTACACTGCATGTCTGGACACTTGTTTCATCTTAAATAAAAACAGTCTTATGAATAATTACACGATGGACCTTTTGTGAAAGACTGATAAATTCTAAATCCGCTAGAACAAAGAGCTACAATGGGTGTTTCATCCAAATCCCTGTGCTTTCTTTGTTAAGTCAAGTTTGTTGCAGAAAGGTTGCTTGGCTCTTCTTTGTTTGTTTCTNTTGTGAGAATGTTGGGAGCCATCTCGAAGAACCTTCTTTACAAGGTAGCAACCTTCTGATCAGCACATGGGCAGGAGCTGTTTGTAAACAAACAGCCTTATCTCCCAGCCCGATCGCTGTCCCCGCTACTAGGAGGGAGAGTCAGGTAAGCCCTCCAACACAACCCAACCCTACAGGGGTCAGGACCAACAATTTTTTGGGTTGGTTTGTTAAGAATAATTTTTAAAAAGACAGCATGACCGGCCCACCGGGAATCCTCCCGGTGCATTCAATGGCCAATCCGCCCCTGCTCACGCTGCTGTGCCGCACTCCTGCTTGGTCTGAGGCAGCAGAAGAACTGGAGAGCTGGGGGCGGACCTACTTCAGGTATGCCCACTGGAATCTTTCAGTGCTGCCTCCTGCTGGCCGAAGCAGACCTTTCCCCATGAGTGCTGACTGATCAGAGTGACCGGCCAGGACTCACAGAGAATTAACTATGCACTTCTTATCAGAAGTGATGGACTTGTATCACTAACTTCTTCTCTACACTGCATGTCTGGACACTTGTTTCATCTTAAATAAAAACAGTCTTATGAATAATTACACGATGGACCTTTTGTGAAAGACTGATAAATTCTAAATCCGCTAGAACAAAGAGCTACAATGGGTGTTTCATCAAAATCCCTGTGCTTTCTTTGTTAAGTCAAGTTTGTTGCAGAAAGGTTGCTTGGCTCTTCTTTGTTTGTTTCTTTGGTAGGCTTTTTCCACATTTTACAGGAGAATATTCCATGATATTTAGATATTTAAAGCTAAGGAAAAAACCCCAAAGGAAACATAAGAGAAAACAAAAACAAAATGGCCCAGATGCACTGGTCATATTCTCCAATTATGCCTGACCACAACATGGTTACCGGGGGAGGGGGTAGTCAAGAAACCATGGTTTCAAGAAACTATGAAATAAGGCAAACACAGAGTTTCCACTCTTCACATTCAAACAGCAGCCCATCAACAAGATGTTATGCCCACCTTCAAACATTATCCCATAGGCAAGAGGAGGAAGAAACTGTAAGAAACTGTCCACCTATGAAAGGTGGACATGACAGAGTTAAGTAAATCAGCATGCAAACAGGTGTCCTCTTCCAAGATGTACAGTAAGCAGGGACCTGTGTATGCTGTGTTTTCTCAATTGCTGCCAACAGGGAAAATGCAGTGAACGCAGGTTCCTGACAGCGAGGTATTAATATGCAATAGAGAGCAATGAATGGGGCACAGTACTGCCCAACTAGCACTTACTTAACTAGAAGGAAAGACTGCAACAGAAATGAGAAAAAAAGGAACAAAAGAAAATTGTGTTTTCCTCATCTTTTCCCCCCTCCCCCCTTTAAATCTTAGATAAATCAGGGGAGTCAAATCTTGTTTTGTTGGTACTTTTGTTGTAAGAACTCTTGGAAGCCACAGAGCTGCATATTGAGAGTTCTTGCTCTGAGATTATAGTTTCAAACACACTTTCCTATTCCTTTAATGAAATCTTCCTTCCACCCCACTGTCCACCAGGCTTAGGTCTGAATATGGATTAACCAAAAAACAAGAAGTTTTCTCTCACAGTCTGATTAAAAATATCCTTTCCTGTCACCATTACTCAGTTCCGAGTTTCTTGCAGTGTCACACAGACTTCCTCATGTGCCACAAAGCAACATAAAGTACGCAGGTCCATTTCCCCATTATTGCATAACCCCTATAGATCAGTACTGCTTTGGGGGTGTTCTTTTCTTTCTATGAGTGAGCGGATGTGGGGGATCTTGCTGTGTTTTCATCACAGTCCTCAATGAAACAGAGGAATTGGGTCCCTTACCTCGGGAATTCTCTTTCTATGTCCCTCGAGGGAGGTCATTCGGATGTAGGGAGTGATCTCCTCATTGACCACCAGGAGGCAGCAAACACTTCTGCTGGGCATACATAGGGAGGACGCTCCCCTGCCTTCCCAGGAGTAACACAGCCGAGGAACAAACTACTCAACTGAAAAACTTAAAAGATATGAGACACTCCCCCTGAGGGACCCCAATTAACCCGTCTACCTGATGAGAGGGAAGAAAAAAAACAAACATCCAGCGCCCAGGTATCCCCGGGTGGGCCGAATGACCTCCCTCGAGGGATATAGAAAGAGAATTCCCGAGGTAAGGGACCTAATTCCTCTTTCTATGCCCTCTCGTCCAGTTATTCAGACGTAGGGAGGTACCAAAGCAGTACCCAAACAAGCAAAAGAAACGGGGAGGGCCTGGGCGCTTACTGGGCCTCTAAGACCCCCCTGAAGCACCCGCCTCCCATAGGCGGCTTCTGCGGATTCGAAGCGATCAGTTTTGTAATGCTTCGTAAACGAGTGGAGACTCCTTCACGTGGCCACCCTGCAAATTTCTAGAATAGGAGCTCGGGCTTGAAAAGCCCAATTGGTAGAGGCTGACTGGGCAGAGTGAGCCAGCGTCCTGGCTGGGGGCACTAAGTCTAAGGCCCTATAGGCATCTGCAACGCAGGCGGAGATCCACCTAGAGATAACCACCTTAGAGACCTTCTTACCCCTGGAGTGCAGATGGTAGCTCACTAACAGGGAGGATGTCTTCCTGAATGGCTGTGTGCGTTCTATGTAAATTTTGAGTGCCCGTCGTACATCTAGGGTGTGCCACGGCTGTTCTAAGGCATGCTGGGGCTTAGGGCAAAATGAGGGAAAAACCACCTCCTGTGCGAGATGGAAGAAGGAGGACACCTTAGGAAGGAAGGCTGGGTCCAACCTGAGTAGGACCGATTCCTTCCGAAAAATGCAGAAAGCCGAGTCTATTGACAGAGCCCCGATTTCGGAGACCCGTCTCGCTGATGTTACTGCGATGAGAAAAGCCATCTTGATCGATAAAAAATATAGAGAAACCTGATGTAAGGGCTCAAAAAGGAGGACCCATCAGGGCCTTGAGCACCACGTTAAGGTTCCAGGTAGGGAAACGGTGCACTACCGGCGGTGCTAAATGCCAGGCCGCCCTGAGAAACTGCTTAACGTGAGGGTGAGCTGAAAAGTGTTGGCCGGAAGAAGCTGCTAGAGTACTATCGATGGCCGATAATTGCCTGGCAAGGGTGTTGGGGCTGAGCCCCTTGTCAAGCCCTTCCTGAAGGAATTGCAGAATCTGAGGAGTGGACGGAGTACGAGGTGGAATGTGATGGGACTGGCACCATCACACGAAGAGGGACCATGTGGACTGATAGATCCTTCTTGTAGATTCGCGCCTTGAAGCTAGCAGGGTCCGGACTACTGATGGAGAATATTTGAGGGATACGAGTGCGGAGGAATCAATAGCCAAGCTGTTAGCTTCGGAAAGGCGGGCCGATCGTAACGCAGCGGCCCCTGAGTGAGTAAGTCCGATGTCATTGGGAGAAGAAGATGGTTCCCCCTGGCCAGGGTGCTGAGGTTGGGAAACCACGGTCTGCGGGGCCAGAAGGGGGCAATCACGATGACCGTGGCCTGCAGCTGCTTGGCCCTGCTTACCGTTCGCCCCAGGAGTGGAAAGGGTGGGAACGCATAAAGAAGACCCCGGGGCCAGGGGTGGCTGAGGATGTTGTGAGCCTCCGCATTGGGGTGGGGGTTCCTGGCAAAGAATCTCTGCATCTTGTGATTGGTGGCAGAGGCAAACAGGGCCATTAGCAGAAGCCCGAAGGTGGCCACAATGAGATTGAACGTCCCTGGGGAGAGAGACCATTCTCCCGGGTCGATTTCCTGCCTGCTGAGCCAATCCACTTCCACATTCTCCCGACCTGTGATGTGCCTGGCCCTCAGGGAGAGAAGATTGGCCTCCGGCCACCGGAGAAGGATAGTGGCTTCCCTGTGGAGGGACGGGGATCTCGAGCCTCCCTGATTGTTTATGTAGGCCTGTGTGGTTGTATTGTCCGTGAAGACAAGCATGTGCTGATTCCGCAGGCTCGTGGCAAAGTGGAGGAGTGCAAGACGGGCTGCTCTTAGCTCCAGCCAATTGACGCTGTGCTCCAGCTCGCGGTTTGTCCAGGAGCCTGAGCCGTGTGAGAGGCGAGATGGGCTCCCCACCCGTGCAGGCTGGCATCTGTAGTGAGTATCCTTCTCTCTAGCTCCGAGAGAAGAACTCCTTGGTCGAATCTGTGCGACTGTTCCCACCATGATAGGGACTGGAGTGTGGAGCGGTTGAGTGGAATGGAGACTGGATGATGGCAGACTGCCAGGGTCTGAGAAGGGCCTGAAGAGGGCGAGAGTGGAAATGGGCCCAGTAGCGACACCACCCCCAAATGTTCGAGCTGTTGCACCAGCATGAGATGGCTCTTGAGAATGTTGATGACAAAGCCGTGCCTCTCGAGACACCACCTGGTTCGAGCCAGGTGCGCTTGTGCTACCTGCAGGGATGGTGCCTTGACGAGCAGATTGTCTAATTAAGGGTAAACCGCTATCCCCTCCAGTCGGAGATTCGCTATAAGAGGCACGAGGACCTTCATGAACGTGCAAGGTGCTGACCCCAGACCCAAGGGGAAGGCCCGGTACTGCCAATGCTGGTCCTCGTAACAAAACCGGAGCCATCTCCTGTGTGCCGGCAAGATGGGAACATGGAGGTATGCGTCCTGCAGATCTAAGGAGGCCATCCAATCGCCCTTGGTGAGAGCCAAGGATATGGATTGGACGGTCTCCATCCGGAAACGTTGCTTGCGGAGGGCTCTGTTGAGCCGCTTCAGATCGAGAACGCCCCTCCAACTCCCAGATTTCTTCTGCATGAGGAAGAAGATGGAGTAGATCCCCAAACCGTGCTCGTGCCAAGGCACTCTCTCCAGGGCCTGAGGCAGGGCAAAGATGGGGTTGCTCCGCTTGCTAAAGGCATATAAGACCTGTTGAGACCTGGTTAGCTTAAAGGTCTTTGTGGGTCGCTGCCACTGGGCCTTGATAATTCTCTCGAAGGCCTTGTCTAACGAGGCTCCCGTAGCGTTGTGGTGGAGCTTGGAAATGTAATCCCTGTGTGAATTCTCTTCCCCTTCTGAAGAAGAGTCTGAGTCGCCCCTTTTTGGTGTTCTAGGGGTGACCTTGAGGACCCTTTCCGCCCTCTTGATTAATTTAGGGCCCTGGTCATGGGGAAGTTCCCTGCCCAGGTCCCTATGCCCCTTGGAGAGGACCTCCTCCCAATCCTGGGGCCTCTCTGCCTGGTTGAGGTGGGAGGTTAGGGAAGCGCCTGCCTCTGACTCCTCTTCTGAGGAGGGCATGAGGACGGAGGGGCTCTGCTTTCAGTGACCACGAGCTCGCTTGGGCGGGGGAGGGGTGTCTGCATCCGAAGTGTCCCCTGTAAACTCCCCTTCCTTGAGGGAGAAATCCTGTTCCTCTTCCTCAGTCAAGGAAGAGCCCAGCAGGTCTGCCAGGGAAGCCCTGTGCTTAGCGGGGCGCCTATGCTTTCCTTTCCCTGCCGCATGAGACTCTCCATTAAAGGATCCCCTGGGAGGGGTTTGCCGGGCCGAGGGCCGTTGGCGTGGGCGTTTGTGGCCCCGTTGGTTGCGCTCTATACGTGAGAGTGCCCCCATCATGGCCCTGAGCACCTCCAGCTGGGCCTGCTGAAAGGCGCTGGGCTCCATCACCCCGATCCCCCCTTACTTGGGAGGAGGGGGCAGCTGCCGCCTCCTCATTGATGGCCTCCTGCTCCGCGAGGGATTCCACAGGGCTGCGGGCGGCTTGCACTGGCTGCACGGGTGGAATCACTTTCAGTTTTCCTTGCCTCTGCCACCATGTCCGCTCTGGCCCTGTTTCCTTGCGCCGCCGCTGCGGCAGCGGGTTCAGTCCCGGCCTGGTGGCCCACGTGCTCCCGAGCCGCCGCAGAGGACGCTCCAGCCCTTGGCTTGTGTGCCCGTCCGGCAGCCGCACGGAGGGTCTTAGCAGTTTCCGCCATCGCGGAAGTTGAGACAGCCAGGGGGGTATCTCCCAGGAGGATCCCCACTCCGGCAAGGTTCGGCCTGAGCCCGCAGGCCGGCTCTGAAATCCGCCTCCTCCTCTGTGAAGCAAGTCTGTGGGTGCGGAGCACCTTGCTGCGCTGTCCGTCGTGGCCAAGGCAGACTTCAAACTGGGAAGGCAGGGGAGCGTCCTCCCTACGTACACCCAGCAGAAGTGTTTGCTTCCTCCTGGTGGTCAATGAGGAGATCGCGCCCTACGTCCTAATAACCGGATGAGAGGGCATAGAAATTCACATTTTAATTTGTGCCAGTTCTCTAAGCACCAGCCACCACTATCTTTCCTTGCCAATCAGATGTGAAATAAAAATTTAAAAGTGGTCAACAAAATTATAATGGTTACAAACTAGTTACTTCTAGAAGAAGGTGCGCAAATATTTATTCTATTTAATCTCTATTTTGTAGCACCATGACATTCTTCTGACACGCTCTTCTATGTGTGCTTCCATTTTAGAACCTGAAAGAGCTATTACCATGAGAGTTGGTTCAACTGGCAATCAAGGGTGGGCAGGAGCATTATGCAAATGCACTGGACTGAACCAGCTCTACCTTGCACACTACTGCTGAAAAAAAATCCACATGAACTGAAGCAGGAGGATCACACACAAGGCAGTCTAGGAGGCTGGAGCAGAGCTAGTACAGTTCTAACGTTAAGACACTTGCGGAACGTTGTGGCATTTTGCAAGCGTTCCAAGTTCTAGCTGATGTAGAAATCTTTTTTTCCCCCTAATATACTCCAGATTTGCACACCTAGAAGGTTTAGAGTTTACTCTGTAAGCCATGAAAGTTTATCCAGCTGATAAAGCTAATACTGCAATTTGAATTCAGATTAAAGATCAGAGTTGAGAAGGAACTATTTGGGCCAGAGGCATAGCTAGGTTGGAATGGGCCCTGGTGCAGAAGTAAGTATGGGGCTCTCCATTCCCCTCTCCCAGCAGCAATGCAGCTACACCAGGGATCATGGGCTTCCCAGGCTGGTGGGCTCCAGTGCAGCAGCAGCACCTATCCCATTATACATATGTCCTTGATTAGGGCCCTCTAATTTGATTTGGAATTCATGCATAACCAGATGCATATCACACGCTGACTGCAACAGAATTTATAAAAAAGGAACAAAAGAAAAATGTATTTTCCTCATCTTTCCCACACCCTTCTTTAAATGTTAGATAAATCAGAGAACTCAAAAAAATCACATTGCATAAGCCATGTGTAACCCAAAGTCATTTAAAATGCTCTTTTACCTTGCTAGAAGCACACAGTCAACGTTTTTAATCTTCCCCAATATCAAAGCATCTGATGGCTGCAAAACAAAACAATAAGCAGTCAACATGCCAATGAGATCAGACAGATACTGCTTGCTATTTATACATGATCACAGTGTAAAGAACGTTTACCACTGAGAGTTTCCATTTTCTTCAGCTCAGAAACATTTGCCATTTAAGGAGAGGGATGATGGAAGTCAGAAACATTGGTAGCCAGGGAGGGACAGAGGTTTGGTTTTCTCCACGCTGAAAAGCTGATAGGCAGACAGTAAGCCAGCCCCACCTCTCCCAAAGAGCTGGCAATGGGAGGGGATGCTCTGCTGCCCCAGCTTGGGAACAAGACTTCTCCCATGAATGCCCACTGTCCCTCCTGCAAGCACAGCTCTCGGAGCCATGGGACTAACCCATAGTGGGTCCCACTGTAGGACTCTATGAGGAGGACATGCCTTATAACTGTTCAGGTCATTGTAAGACATCAGTTTAAACACTGGTTATCATTAAAATCCAAAATACCTACTTTAAACACCTGTTCAAACATGCCACATAAATATTAAACACCACAAACAATCATGTTACTTTAGAGGTTATGTTATTTGGGGATAGTTTTGTTTTGTTAATCTTCCACACAATATAGGTGTTGCCTCTCCAATGAAAACTGGTAGTTTGTCTTTTAGAAGATATTATCTGCCACCCTAAGCCTTTAGGGAAGGGCAGGATAAAAATTTAAATGAATAAAATAAGATTAATTAGCCAGCAAGTTACAAGGAATCTGATGCACAGGTCAAAGCAGCCACAAATGCAGAGAGTAATAGATACTCCTGTAGCAAAAACCAGTAGGCAAACCAAATTTTATGCACAGAAATAATGAAGTTCAATAACCTGTAGCTTCCTTTCCTCTTCCATCAGTTGAGTTACCTGATCATGAAGCGGATTCTATACTCCCCAGCATCATTGTTGTAAACAGACCCCAACGTTAAGATGGTTCCCATGATTCAGTTGCTTCAGTTATGGTGTTAACATCCTTTCCAGGTTAAAAAAAAAAAAAAAGTACAGCGCCTCAGCATTTAAAACCCTGCAGATCAGGAAAAGAGCCTATCCCAGGATCTGTGTCCCTTCTGGAAGCCTCTTCATATTTGGCAAATTGGTCACAACAGCCTGATATGTTTGTGACCTTCAGGCTGGGAATTCATTTCATGGCATTATGCTAGATGCCAAGACCAGAGAACTCGGAGTCCACAGGGCCTTATGTGATAAATAAGGCCATTCACATCCCTTGGTGTTTCTATGGTAAGCTGCCTGCAGTGTTCAGCAAGCAACATGGCATCACTTTGCATGCAGTTCACATTTTTGAGGTTGTCTTTTCAACCATAAGGGCTAGAAACCTTTAAGTGAAAAAGGCTAGGTTGAGAACCCTATATTTCAGAGTGACTCCAGTTTATTGGATTGAAAGATCTCACTTTTTTTGTGTGCATCCTAGCCATTTACAAACTTACTCCACACCTATACAGGTAGGAAAACACAACTGCTTAAACAAGCAGAACTACAAAATAAGGACACAGCACTCCTATTAGATTCCATTCTTTACATTCTCTCTCACTCATTTTTTCTCAGTTACGAAATGTTTAGATTTAACTTAGTTGAAGAAGAGCTCCGTGAAGCTATAACGTACACACGCTCACCAACAGAAGCTGATCCTGTGAAATGCTATCATCCTAACTACTTTGTCTCCCTCACACTTGGGATCAGTGTAGCAACCAGACTCTAAACCACCAAGTAGAAGAACTAACTTAATTATTATCACCACGGGCTGTGGATCTACAGGTTACTGCTACCAGACTGCAATGGAAGAGAAGTTGGTCCAATAAAAGATATCGTCCAAACTACTTCACCTCTACAGCACTCCAGTTCTCATTTGACTTTCTTTCTGCTGTTTCATTAACTCACCAAAGATTTGCTTCGAGATGGTATAATTGTCGCCTCATTTAAATCAAAGGTTCAGCTGCATTCAGAACTAATTATTTTAAGATAAAATGAATGACTACTTTAAAGATATTTCTTTCCCCTTCCACATGACTCCATATGGCTTTACTTTCCCTCTGGTCTCCTCAAAGTGCCATATTTTGCTGAACCATGAAATTAAGCCAAATGTAGACTTACAGTGGTAAGTTTACATGAATGAGTTATTTTAAATGTAGTATATCATTCATTCATTTCATTCATTTATTAGATTTCTATACCGCCCCATCCTGCACAGCAGCTCGGGGCGGTATATAAAGCCCCACTGTATTTTAGCCAGTTTTGACATTTGAAACATCACTATTTCACTTATCAAATGCTGACTCACTGTTCTGAGCCAGATGTTGCTTCTGAAAAGCTGATCATATGGAAAAAGAAAAGCCCTCATCGTTCAGTTACTGTGGGATTTGGGTCTTACAAAACATTCCATAACAATGACAGCTCACTTTCTTTCTGTTTGCTTCAGTGTACGAAGTCTGCCAGGGAATTTGCTAGCTCTGAGTCAGCCACAACTCAGCCTGGAGCTGATCACTCCAGGATACTAAACTCTTTCTTTTTAAAAAACAAAAACAGCAAGAGGAACACTTACCAAAAGTCAATACCTTGTAAGGGGGGTGGGGAAAAGGGAACCAGGACATTTAACAGTAATGTATGAGCTCCTTTGCACTACAAGGTGCAGAGTCAAGTTATTTTAGGGTATAAATTAAAATGATTCAGGTTGTCTCAGTCTAGTCACTATTAGATATTTACCTACATCAGAAAATGACAATGGGGGTGATCCCATACCCTGCGCATGCACCATAGGTTCCGTGCCAGGGGTGCACACAGTTTGTGTGCGGGTGCAGCGCTCCGCAGAGCACGGGATCAACCCCACTGTATTTTAGCACAATTTCCAGCCCGTAAATTAATGGGGAGACATGTAGAAATCACAGTGTTGCAGCAGATCTGTCATTACTGTACTGATTAGTAGGGGTGGGAAACCGGTAGAATCCGGTATCCGATAATGCCGGTATCGGGCGTACCGGCATTATCGGAGTCGGCCCGGTAATCCGGACGCCGGCAGCCACAGCCGGCGCTGAGGCCGCCGGACCGCCCGCCGCCGGAGCTCCCAAAAGTAAGCGGCAAGCACACTGACCTTTAGTAGGGGTGATCCCTGGGGGGAGTGGGGTGTTAAACACCCATCCCCCCAGGGATCGGGTCATACTTACCGGCGG
>QEPC01001198.1:305275-331206 GCA_003113815.1 Sphenodon punctatus
GTTTAACACCCCCACCCCCTCCAGGGATCACCCCTACTAAAGGCTCAGTGCGCCGCTTCACTTACCTTTGGGAGCTCCGGCGGCGGCGGGCGGTCCGGCGTCCTCAGCGCCGGCTGTGGCTGCCGGCGTCAGGACGTTCTAGGCCTTCCGGTGAAACCCGGAAGTTCACCGGGTTTCACCTGACGTATACCGGATTTAAACCGGGAATCCGGTTTTCGGGAAACCGGTAACCGGTAAATCCGGTAGCCGGTATTGGGCCCGGGGTCCCACCCCTACTGATTAGTGCCAGGACAAGGAAACTTTGTCCTCCCAGGTGCTGTGCTCTGGAGCAGCCTCTGCGGTTCGCTGGGGGTGCCCTTCTCGAGGTCCCCGATGTGGCCTGTGGGGCCACTATGGAGAGGGGGTTCTCGGTGGCCGCACCTAGGCTGTGGAACGCCCTCCCGGTGGAGGCTCGGGTGGCTCCGGATCTCCCCTCCTTCCATCGTATTTGAAAAACCTGGCTGTTCCGCCTGGCTTTTGGTGAGGGAGATGGGGTGTAGGGTGGGATGGGGGAAGGGGCAGTTTGGTTTTTGTGCCTTCTCTTTTTATTGTATTTTATGCATTTATTTATCTTATGTGTTTTAACACTAAGCCACCCCGGCCTGCTTGAAGCAGGAGGGGGAGGGAATTAAATGATTTAATAAATAAATAAATAAATAGGATTTGCAGTATATAAAATGCCAAAGCAGAAAGGAAATGAAGAGATGCAGGAGGAGAGAAAATATTAAGATCTGATCTTGCAAACACTTATCAAAGAAAAATGTAACCATGCAAGTACATCTTTCAAATAATAACGTAAACATTTGGAGGTTTAAACAGCTGAACTCTTTTCTGGTATAAGTCCACAAAGGGGGTCTTTAAAAACGATGCTACCACCCATGACCACCCATATGAAATTAAGGTTTTCTGACCGCCTGTCCGAAGATGGTGCAGGGGAATGTGCACTTCCACGAGTGACGCAGCATCCACTCATGGCCACTCACGGTGCACTGCCGAGAAATCTGGAGGGTGCCATGCAAGGCAAGGCAAAGCAGTGTGTGGCAATGGGCACTCACGCATCCCCTGCCTGTATGAACTGGGGAGGCCAGCCATGCCAGCAGACCAGTCCGCCGCTCATAGGGACTATGGGCAGGAGACACGGCCTTTGCAAGTCACAGGAACTGGCTATGAGCGCTGGGAAGCCTAAGCACGCATGCCAGGACATGTCAGTTTCAAATGGCCAGCTGGGTACAGTTCCTCCTCCCCATGCTCCATGACACGGGGAGTGCAAGGCTGCTGCTGTGGTAGCCATGCTGGAAGCCGCCCATCAGAATCCCTCTCTATGCACTCCACCCGAGTGGTTGATCTGCAGATGTGCCACTGAGTGGCCACGGACCCTCCCACAGCCTTGCTCGTTTAAAAACATCCAAGGAAAACAGCAGATAGTTTTTTAAAAATGATAGGCACATGCTAAGAAGGAAAAACTAAGGATACACATTTTAAAAGGAAACCTTATGCAAGCCTTTCATAAATGTCCCCATGGCAAACTCTTCATACAGTACACAAGAGATGTAGCAAGCAATAGCACAAATATACTTACCTTGCCATAAGGAGTATCGACGTATTTTTCTGTTCTGCCTTCTAGTATGTCAGGATCATCCAAGCCAGTTCCACCAATAATTCCAATCTTAGAGACAAGAATAAGCACGTGTTAAGTTTCCTACAGATAATAAAGCATTGGAAACATGATGCAAAAAATAAACCTGAATTTCCAGCTGGCCATTTGCCTACATGGTATGTTTTCCAAAGTCTGATACTTTTGTATTCCATGATTCCAAGAGTATCAGACTTTGTGGTTCCCACTTAATTTCAGGTCATTTTTTCATTTATGTAGTCAGTCCAAAGAAAGAGCTACTGATTAGTCATTTATCCCCAATGTGGAAGTAAGTATGGGTGCTGTTTGTGGTCTTGGGACCCATGTCAAACAGATCAGCACGTTATATAGTATAATCTGGCCAGCAACACGAACAAGATATTCCTGGGAGACTGATGCACACTTTTACTATGAAATGGGGCACAAAGATGAAGTCTCTTTCACACATTGTTCTCCCAGCAGGGTAGGGACGAGCCTGACAATGCATGATCTTGCACACAGGTTCCCTTGGCTCTCAACCTCTCTTCACCAAAACTCCCATCACCACTCACCCTATGCTCCGTGAGGGCTCTTGCTACTGGAAGAACTATGTTCAAGTCAGTCCTGAGTAACTTTGGGAAACAAAATCTTCAGAAATGCAACATCTAAGTGTCTCATTGATATTACAAAACCACAAATGCCATACAGATGTGATGAGGAGGCTTCTCTCTCTCCCCAAGTTCAGAGCTTGTTCCAAAAACATACTACAAAGTAAAAAAACCCATAACTCACTTTAACTCCACTTTTTTCACAAAAATGCATGGCTTGTAGGGATGGGAATTTCGGTTTTGGATAAAACCAAAAGTACCTGAAAATGGCCATTTCGGATTAATCTGAAATTTGGGTTCTTTTTCAGTTTCGGTACTATTGGATTTTTTGCACTGATTTTTGTACTGGATGTTTAACGTTGCGGTTTGTCCCACATTGAAAAACTGCAATGTTAAAAATCCGGTACAAAAATCAATGCAAAAGATCCAATAGTACCGAAACCGAAAAAGAACCGAAATTCATGAGAACCGAAACTAAAATTGACTGAAACTGAAATTTTGCCTAGAGTCCCATCCCTACTTGCAAGTAGAAAATAGATCCTCCCAGGAGTATGTACTCCCAATTAAAGACTGCATATTCAAGAGTAGCATACAAGTGGTATGAATATGGCAAGGGTGTTAATTATGTGTTAAGTCACTTAACCCTGAACACCCAACTGCTCATATGATCATATACACTCCAGGTAGCCTTTGCTAAATAATTACTATGCATTAGTGCGAGCACTTGCAAGGTGGATTACCATCACCAGACTATGTACCCTGGGGATGGACTATGTGAACACATTTTTAGTTTCTTCCATCTTTTAGAGAGACAGAAAGTAGGGGGAAAAGAAGACACATTCTTAACTAGTTGGAGTCCTTTGGCTCACACTGGCATGAAATAATCAAGATGCTACTGCTATTTTCTAGCCATACAATCGCATAGGGGGAATAATGTCTTTCCTACCTGACTGAGGGGGGCCCTTGATCCAGAAGACCACTTAAGCAAATGCTAAATTAGCATACTTAGCACAATAAAGCTGTGATCTTTGATTGGGCTTCCTAGGCACTACAATAGAGTTCAAAATGAGCAACATTTTCATGCACTTCAAGCTAAGTATATGCATAAGGCCTTTATTATCATGACTTTAACATCAAGAAGGATACTTACCCTCCCGTGAGGAGGAGTTTGAACAGGAAGTGCATACAGCATCCTGCATTTCCCAACATCTAACAGTATGACCACTGACTTTCAGAATATGGGTCATATCCCCAAAATCTGTTAACTGTGCTGAAAATGCCCATTCATTTTATATTCAAAACCTTATTTTCACAAATCTATTCAATGCTCTATGTGACATTTTATCCAAGGCTGTATTGTACATAGCAAGTGAACTAAGCACACAGCCTCTGACCCAGGATGGAGGCTTATCAAAGGCACTTGCCTAACACCATGCTGCCTCATTTGCCAGCACACAAAAGCTTGTCTACAATCCAGCCATTCAACTACCTGCAAAGGTTAGAATTCATCTATAAAAGCTATCACCTGGGAGAGAACAACTCTTTTGTACTAAAGTAGGCTACTTTAAAAGTCATCCTTGGAAACAGGATATTTGGTTCATTTACACATGAAATAGAAGGGCAGAAAGTGAAACACAGCTTTTAAATCAGGAGAGGAAATGGGGGATGTTGGAGATAGAGTAATTTCTAGTTGTGCATGAGTGAGGGGACCTTCCGAGTGGCAATGAAATTCAGAAGACTTTATACTAACACTGGTTCACAGCTGGGTTGGTAATAGAACTATGGCCCTTTTTACATGAGACGGACCCACGCATGCACACACATATCCACTGCATGTGCACACGTGGGTGCTGCCCATGTGACCGCCGCTGTGTGTATGTATGTGCATGCATGCTTCTGCGAACCACCCATCCCCACCCATCGCACATGCACGGAGCAACCGGTGAAAAGGAAGGTTGCTCTGTGTGTGTAGATGAGTGGAGATGGGTGTGCGCCCATGGAGGTGGGTGGGTGGAGATGGGTGTCCCCTCACCATTGCCCCCCTGAGTGGTGTTCCACCCGCTGCACACCGACCCGGCCCACTTCTCCCCCGTCAGTTTAGAAAGGGCCTAAGAGAACTAAGCAACATATAATACAGAGTAAAAACATGAATTTCTGACTGGTAGAGGAATGGAGTACAAAATTAGATGCACAACTAAGGGGAAGAAAGGCCCAGAATCTGGCCCAGCTGCCAAAAAGTCATGTATTGTTCCTAGGTTTTAGAAGCTGCTGTAGCCCACAGCTACTAATGTCTTTTTCAAACTGGCCCAGGAGGAGCCGCACTGCGGGGGGGATGGGTGTGCACGCAGCAGGTGTATGCCATGTGGGTTGCCCATCACACGGACGCAAACTCACCTCCACTGATCTCCATGCAGAGGCATTCCCGTTTTGTTCAACGCCTCCGCGCGTTGGTGAAGATGAGTGGAGCGTAGGAGCGCGCATGCACCCCCACCCACCTGCACTGGCGCTCACACAGACGACCCCCCCTCACCCACCCAGTCGCCCATGTGGGCGACGGGGGGGGGGGGGGGGGGGGGAAATCTCATCTGAAAAGGGCCTAAGTGGCTAGGATGTTGGGTATGTTAACAGAGACCCACGTTCACAGTGTTTTTCCCCACTGCTGCCAATGGGGAAAATCCCAATGAACAGGTCCCTGTGCATGTAGTAGGAGTGCTCGATTCCTATTTCAGCAACCTGCTAGGTAGACAAGTCTCAGACAGATGTAAAAAACCGTGCATCTCTGGATGTGGTATGGGTTCCTCCCACCAACGATCCCAACTGATATGTTCTGCATGTCTTCGTTGCTGTCTGGAGTCAAGGGATTAAGTCTCAAAATGGGATCAACCACAGGAATATTTGGGGGAACCACTGCTCTAGAGGAAAAATACTGCTACTTGTTTTAATTTGCCAGTTACTGCTACTGTAATTCCTCAGTATGCACAGAAGTTGAGTTCTTCCACTTAACACACACTGGAAAAAAAGAAAACCCACCTTGCCAGTAACGCCTTTCGCACCCCCTTGAGATAGGGTGGCCATAGGTCCGGAATTGTCCCAGACTGCCCAGTTTTTGAGACCGCTTTTGCTGTCTGGGAGGGGAGGGGAACCAGACCATACAGCTGTCTGGAATTTTTCCCTTCCCCTCCCTGCGGGACCACAGTGCACTAAAAATAAATAAATTACAGGCCTCACCTGCCTGCCTCAGCCAGTAAGACCCTGCCCTCACAAGCAGCAGGAGGAGGCTATGGCAGGTGGCGGCAGCAGGTGTGCAGGAAGGAGGGCTGGACCAGCCTGGCCAAAGTTGTGAGTAGTATATGTAGTTTAAATGCTGTGTGTGTGTGTGTGTGTGTGTGTGTGTGTGTGTGTGTGTGTGTGTGTGTGTGTGAGAAAGAGAGGAGAGGAGAGCATGTGTGTGGATTTGAATGCATGTGTAAGACAGAGAGGTGAGAGCATGTGTGTGGATTTGAATGAGTGTGTGCACGCGAGAGAGAGACAGAGGTGAAAGCGCGTGTGAGAGAGAGAATGAATGTGAGAGTGGGGGCGGATGAAGCAACAAGGACCTATTGGCAACCTGGGTTCTAGGAGCTTAGTGCAGACAGCAGCCTAAAGAATTCCTGTCAGCCCAGCTGCAGAAAAATCGACAGGCAAGTGAATGCCTTGGCAGGGACTGAAAACTCCCTGGCAGGGACTGAAAACTTTGCTGGTGTCAAACTAAGAAAGAAGCAAAGTGCCTTCAGCACAGCCCCTCCGGCTGCCACATGGGAAGCAGGACTGGCTAGAAAGGGAAGCAGAATGCCCTTCACGTTACTCTGGAACCTTTAAGGCCAGCATCAGAGAAACAAATGAATATCAAATAAATGAATCATTGAGATCTCCCAGATTTTAACTTTTAGCCAGTGTTTTTTACACATCCTTTGTTTTCTATCCTGCAGTGGCAGGGCTTCACCCAGCAGCAAGGTGTTCCCAGGGTTAACTAATGTAATCTCCCTTCAATGTTAACTTTGGGAACGCCTTGCTGCTGGGTTAAGGCACACCACTGACTTAACTGTCACGTTGGCTCCGCCTACCATTGGCTTGGCCCTGCCCACTTCTGGCCCCACCCTCTGCCTCACAAATGTGCATAAATTAGCATATGCAAACTTCATGCAAATGTTTGTCCTTTATTCTGGCGATGCGTCAGTGGCCACCCTACCTCCAGCTATTTATTTGTTACTGGTGAACTCAAAAAACATTTGTACACATGATTTGAGTATTTTTAAAGGCACCAATTCCTTTCAAGCAGAAGTCTTTTTCTTTTTTAAAAAATTGTTTTCAAAAATCCTGTACCTCAGTTTAAATTTCCTCAGGTCTATGCTTAGAAAGACCTCACAGTCTCTACTAAATTATATTGCAATTAACTCATCAGGGATCTCCTGCTCAATGGGCAATGACTGTGTCGTCTTTGTTATGTGCCAAGCACTCATACTTGAAATCCTTCCATATCTTGGCTCATTCCATCTGCTAACAGGACACTGGGTGTTTTTACACACACATTTCTTGTGCATGTTTGCTGTTACATCCTGAACTTTCTGTGTGTCTAAATTACTCACCCAGATCTTAAACATCCGATTCTTTGAACTTCTGCGTAGAAATTCTCCCAGAACTTTTGCGTATAAAAAGTTATCCCGGTAAACTGCTTTGCTCCAGGCAACTGTGATCACTTGGTTTCCATGACAGCCTGTCACGTCTACAGCTGTGGCTACTTGAGGGTGCCTCTGGGCAGTGTTTTTGTGAAGAATGCATCCAGGAACTTCCTCAGGGCAGTGTGTGTGTGCATGAAAAATGCATCTGGAACTTACTTGTGGACTTGTAAACCCAGAAGATTGAAAAATCCAGAACTTTAAGGTGTGTGTAAAAATGCCCAATGACTTAAACAGATATTCTTTTCCCTTTGACACCATCTTGTGGAGTACATGTCAGTGCAGGCAAACAACTGCATCCCCAAATGCAATGAAAAATAGGGGGTAGGAAATGACCTGCAAATGTTATTTATTACTTGAACGGAAGAATAGCTCCCAAACATTTTGTCTGTGCAGGTCGGAGACTTGAATATAATCCTGTATCCCCCACAAATAGTAACAAAACCATGCAAATTATATCAGTTGGGTTCATGACATCATTCACAGATAGCATGACCCTGCTTGGGGTCATCATAACTCTACAGTTTAGGTGCCTCTGGAATAGAAGCTATGAGCGGATTTTACTGTTGCCCACATTGCTTATGCTAGCTTACTGATGAAAATCTTCATGAATTCAGAAAGTTTCAAGGATTTAGTGACTATCTACTTGAAAGTTTGTGATGTACTGGAAATGGTGCTATGAAATATTCAGTATTTAAGTAATTAGTAAGTTCTGTTCCAGAATTTCAGTCACCCAAATGCTGGGTAAAAACCATTTTATGTGGCTGAAAGGACCAATTCCAAATCACAAACCGTCTAGACAATGTTACAGGCTGAAGATTGCTTACCTACGATACTCAAACATTTTTATAAATAAGGAACACGTTTGAAGAACCCAGGATCAAAACTCCTTCAGTCTGACGGGGGTGCCTTCTTGGAGGTCCCCCGTGTTAAGCGGGGGGCCACAATGGAGAGGGCATTCTCGGTGGCCGGGGCGCGTCTTTGGAACTCTCTACCAAAGGAAGCTCACCTGGCCCCAAGCCTTTTGATATTCCGGCAAAGGTGTAAAACCTGGCTGTTCGCCCAGGCCTTTGGGGAGGGGGGGGGTTAGTGGATTTTTTATCGCCCCTACCCTATTTATTTTTTAATGTATCCTGGGCCCTGTTCTTAATAATTGAAATTGTATTTTTATATGTTTTTAATTGTTTTATATTGTGTTTTTATTGTTGAAAGCCGCCCCGAGCTGTGTTCCGGAGGGGCGGGGTATAAATCGAATAAAATAAATAAATAAATAAATAAATAAAAGTAATTTTTTTCTCCCTCTGCAATACTCCATTTACAAGGGTTTGTTGTTAAAATACTCAGTTTCTAAAGTCTGTAACTGAATTTAAGCAAGAATATGTTTTTCAGCATGAGCTGATGGCAAATGCTGGAAATGGAGAACAGGGGGTGAAAACAAACAAACAAGGGACGAGCCAGATCCCAGGCCTGTCCAAATGAACAGCCCCTAACCCCCACAGGGAATTCGGGGAGGTGGGGCTGTGTCACAAGTCCCTCCACGCCATGGGTCAGCTGAGGAGTCCTCCACACAGAGCATAGCTCCCAGACTCCTGCTGTGCAGCAGAATAGGGCCCCTGAGAGGAGCTACCACCAAACAGCTGATCAAGGAGGCCCAGACGAGCATGATGACCCCAGCTGTGAAACAGCCGATTGAGGGAGCCCTGAGGAACCCTCCCCCTATCAGCTGTTTAGTGGCAAGCACGCTTCTCCAGGCCCAGTCCTCAGACCTCACCTTGCAGCAGAGCTGCACGGGCCAACTAGACAGGAGACGGCCCTTTGGCCCCACATTAGCCCAGGTGGGCAACAGCAGCCCGCACTGCATCACCAGTCTTCTCCGGCCAGCAGCCTGTAGCAGCCAGCCACCTGCCCAAGGCAAAAGTGAGCAAATATCTGGTGGCCACCGAACTGATGGGCGACTCACAGGCAACTGTGGGCTACTGTCTCATTTGTTTTCACCCAAGGATAAGGTTTCATAATGAGGGGTTAGCTAGAAGCACTGGAGCAGTGGTTCCAAAAGAGTGGCTGGCAGTGAATGGCACATGAGACCACAGTAAGAGAGGTTTAACTGGTCCACCTTGAAGCCAGCTAGGACTACAGCAAAGCAAGCTTTGGTCCCTGCCAGCACTAGCATCATGGCCATCTCTGGAAGGAAGTGCTGGGGGATTACTTCGATGCTCATGTGTTGGCTGCATGCTCAGGGTCATCCTCCTCCCCTCCAGTCCTGCTTCCAGAAAGGATTGCAGCATTAATGGGGTCTGCATCCACAACCAGCCTGCAGTGAGCATGCACTGGGCAATGGCCATCTACAGAATGGGCATATTAGTATGAAGAAATTTTTGAGGTCACTTCTCACCGTTTGACCCCAAGACTCCTATTTTGGCCTATGGGAGTCTCAGGATCAAACCATAACAGGTGGAACCCTAATGACATCAGACTACGTGCTAGTAAAAAATATGTATCCAGGCCTACTTTCCCTGGTATCATCACCATTCTACTACCCACAATTAAATTTGAATTTTTAAGCCCCTGGAAGTTTTTATTTTTTCAAGGTGAGTAATTCCTTCACCAGAAGGTGCAAATCTTAACAGAATTACAGTAAATATAAGATTTGGCTATGCATTTTGTATATAATTTAAAAGTATGCATAAAAATTAAATTACTGCAATGTGCAAAGAGTATTTTCACATAATTGTCATTACCAATAAGTCATTTTTATACATACATGCAAGTTACATAATTGGTCATTTCCACCCTTTTCAGTGATTAGTGTTAGCAGAACTGCAATTTTCTTTTTACCTAATTTGAGAGTTATGTAGTATTATAAAGTTATATAGTATTCATTGTAGCAACTTTAACTGAAATGTACTGTTTTATGCGGGAACATGATCAAGGTATAATGCTTAACTTTGTTTCCTGAGAAGCTGTTTTGCGCAATTCAGAGGTAAAAAATATTAAACGGTGCAAACCGACCATAGTTGTCATTTTGTATAGAAATGTTTGAAGATTCAAGCATGTTTAACCCCTGCCCTGGCCATATTATCAGCCAGGAAGTCTGAAATGGATGACAAAAATACAGTGTTTATGGACGTCAAAGAACTAACGTATTAAAATATGGACAGTAAAGAGAAATAATTAAGTTACAGTAAATGTGCATAATGTATCCTAAAGAGGGCACTTAGGGCTTTATTTTCTCCAAATAGCAAGTTGTTTAAAAATGAACAAAGGAGGGGTGAGCACTATGTACACATGATTCCATTACCATAAAAAGTGCCTAAGTTCTTTAAAACAGTAACCAGTGCAAAGAAAAATACAAGTAATTGAAAACAAAGATAGTTTTCATGACTATGACCTATCTTGCCACAGTACTTGCATTTATTTTTTGTTTAGCTTCTCTCCAAAATACACGGTAATGGAATAATTTTTCATGATAATGGAATCACCGCAGCATAGTAACAGAATCAGCTATTGAATTTCTAATGATTAAACAGGCAACTTGAATGCATAAATATGGTTAAATTTCAGGGTCAGCAGAGGCATTTGTTATTTTTAACTCACTTTTGTTATGCAACTAATTTTAAATTTGTTTTTGGAATTTTTGATGTAGTCATTTCGTTATGAAAGTGCTAACCACTTTCTGCTGGACTACGCAAGGTCATGCCAGTCTCCCATACTGGCATACCAATCTCAAGACCAGCCAATATTCTGCATTGAGCTACAATGGCCTAGTTGTATACTTAGTTATTTGTGTGGTAGCATTCGTACTGGTAAGGCAAAGCAGTACGTACAGAAACACTACATCCTGATGACTCTTCATGAAGTCTACGCTTTATTTCTTGAGAAAAACCTTGGCATGAAAGTTGGCTTTTCTAAATTTTGCAAATTCAGACCTGCATCTGTGTGCTTAACAAGCTAGCTTCCACAAACAGTGAGTGTTTGCACCTATCATGAAAATGTCAGGCTTTTGCTGGTGTGCCTTTCCAGCTATTTTCCTAAAATGCCAAGACAGTTCAGAAAGTTCATTGACACTGTAGTGTGCAACCAAAATGAAGAGTCTTGCATGCTTAGTAACTGCCCAGATTGCAGTGATAAATATATTGCAGAGCATAAGTTACTTACCAGATGCACAGTCAACACATGTGAAATGGTTTCAGTGGGAAAGTTAACCAAAAAATGGTCAAGCTCCCAAGGTCAGGAAATGTAGCAGTCTGTCACTGAATGCTATGAGATCAGCTAAGGCAATTCCTAAAACATACCTAAATTAAGCATCAACAAAAAATTTTTGAGGAGGCAAAGAAGAGCGCTACATCCAACAGAGTGGTTGTGCAGTTGAACTTTGCGGAAAACTACAACATTAAACACTAATGTGAAGTGCAAAGCGCACACTGGTCAAATCAGCAGGTGACTCTTTTCACAGCCTGGATGGGGGAAAAGGAACAGGAATATGCGTTCGTAAGCGAGGAGTTGGACCACAAATGCTCTGTGTTTACTTTCTTGGATAGGCTTCTTCTAGAGCTCAAGCATAACAATCCTGATCTTGAGGCAGTAACATTTTTCAGCGATGGAGCGGCACCACAGTTTAAGCAGCGGTTTCTTCTCATCAACCTCACATTCATAGAAAAGGACTATGGACTGACAGTGTCTTGGCATTTTTTTGCCACTAGACACGGAAAAGGAGTTGTGGATGGTATAGGTGGCTTGTTAAAGAGAGCTGTATGGCGAGAAAGTATGGCTGGACATGTGATTAGCACTGCCCAAGAATTTTCTGACGTGGCAGCAAAAAGAGCACCAAAGATCCATGTAATTTTCATTGGGAAAGAAGAGATAGATGGTCACCAAGAAAAACTTGATAACAGATGACAAAATACATCTGCACTTCCTAATACATGGTCTACATATTTTATCCATCCAGTGGAATCGCATGTTGTTGAGTACAGCTTGTACTCTTCCTGTTCCCACAAACAGATACATACTTTCCAAACCTTGGAATCAGGAGGCGATGGTTCGACAAGTGTCAAAAATGACCCAAGTCACCCCAAATCAGTTCATACCTGATACTTATCCAGCACCCGAGCTGGGACTACTGGTAGTGTCACCTGGTGATTTTGTTCTTGTATGGTATTTCAGGAAAGAAAACTGGAAAAATGTATATTGATCACGTTGTTTCCATGTTTAAGCCAGACATGGAAGTTTCTTTTCTTCGGAAGCATGACACAAATGGGATGGTATTTGCCTTCTCCCTAGTGGAAGATCAGTGTTGGGTGGAGGAACAGCAAATGGTTCAGAAATTGCCAGATCCTGTCAGTGGTTTCAGAAACTGTTTCCATTTTTTGACACCCATCATGCAAGCTGTGTGAACTGAACCACACACCAATTTTCCAAATACCTTTGGAAATTAATGTTTTAATGTGAATAAAAAGATATATGTGCTTCAATGCCTTAACTGCTTTTCTTTCTTTTAACGAATTACCTTGATGGCTAGCAAGCTTACACTACAAAATGATTACATTAACGCACAAGTTGATTCCGTTATTTGTATGTTAATTTTTATTCTAATTAAATGACAATATGCAGAGAAAAACTAACGAATACAAAACTTTAAACATTAAGTCTGGTTTACAGGAAAAAGTAGCCACCTCTCCAAGATCGTGCAATTGGGCTCAATTTGCATATGATAGCACTAAGTGCAGAAAGGGATGTCCAAAGCAGATTATTCAATTACCTAAGTATTTTGAATGTTTCAGACACTGTCTATAATATTTATGGTTTTTTTTAATATGGCCTCATATGAGATGTTGTCTTGCCTGTGAGTGTATATAATATCAACTAAAAAATTTGCTCATGGCTACAATCGTAATAGTAGTGATTCTGTTACCCTTGGAATTGCCCTTTTGTAACTTCAAGCTATCTAAAACCTCTTTGACCTACCATTTTCTACTCTGCATAGCACAGTAATGCTTTCCTTGTTGGTTGGATTTGCAAGTACCAGATTTTGTCAAAATAATAGTGGGGGAAAACAGTCCTGTTAAAAAACCACACATACCATGTAATCCTGGGGCTGCACCATTCAATCCAAGGAAGCAGCTTCAGGATCACACTGTTAGGGGTACTTTGGTCACTGACACAAAATGAAGAGTTACCACATGTGACTACATCATTGGGTGGATAATGTTTCTCCTTGCTGTAGGTCATTGACCTAAACTGCTAATTTTAAGTTTCAGTCCTGCAAACATGTATCATTAAAACTTCCTATTGGGACGGTCCAGAGAAGGAGTGGTTGCCATGATCGTCCGAAGTGACAGAGATGGAGACAAAGTAGTTTGAATGGTATCTTTTATTGGAGAACACCTGGACTTTGGTGAATATGTGGGAGAACTAAGTGAGCTGCTGCTACAAGTCCTACCTTTTACTAGCATATCTGTGGCTGATGAGAGACACAACCACTTCGAGGAGACACTAGGAAAGGAGCACCTCACATGGTGAAGGGGCTGACACAATACTGAAGATGGATAAGGCAGTGGGAGAGAGGAATGGAGCAGTGCTAAGGATACAGCAACACAGCTAAATTTCTTTTTAAGACTAGGCAAGGGGCTTACCTCCTATAATTATGGGAGAGGCAGAGGAGTATTTTTTTTACTTTGCTGTGTTGCTAAGTTCCAAACATTTCTGGCAGAGGGGACTGATGGTTCCATTGCAGAGCAAAGCAGAACTTTTACTATGGTAACATAATTGTTGTTTCATACCTGGTACTCCTGAGATCAAAGGATTTTGTTTTATAGCAAGTGCTAGCGGATCCAGTCCTAAGTCAAACAAAAGGGGTGATAGAGGACATCTTTGCTGAGTTCCTCTCTGAAGAGCAAGCTTGTTAGTGAGCTCATCATTAACTATTAACCTTGAGGTAGGGAATTTATGTAAAATTTTTACCCACTTAAGAAGATTTCCACTGAAACCCATATGTTCCATCGTTTTTGTTAAGAAAAGTTATTCCAGATGGTCAAAAGCCTTCTCTGCATCAAGGGAGATTATTCCCGCAGGTATTTTATCTTGTTTTACTTTATACATCACATTAATAACCTTCCTAATATTATCTATGCCCATTCTACCCTTTATAAATCCCATTTGATCTGGTGAAATTATATCATTAATACATTTTTGTAATCCATTAGCTAGTATTTTAGTGAAGATCTTTATATCTGTATTGAGCAGAGAGATGGGACGATACCCCGCACAGTCATCTGCATTTCCCCCGGTTTTACAGGATAATGCGTCACTGGTTTAATAAAATAAGGCTACCATACTTCCCTATGGAATAAAGGACCTAAACACTTTCTCTAGTGCCGGTGTAATTTCATTACTGTACACTCTATAAAATTCGGCAGGAAAACCATCTGGGCCTGGAGTTTTGTTATGAGGGAGCTCCTTAATTGTCACTTTTATTTCCTCTTGCGTAATCAGGGCATTTAAATAAGACCTTTGTGCCTCATCTAGTTGTGGTATCTTTAACCTCCCCAGAAATGCTGGAATAGCATCGTCTGAAGGGTGGATAGATTGATACAGCTCCGAATAGAAATGAATGAACCTGTCCTTTAATTTGTTGCCTGTTAGATGAATCTGGTCCGTTTTGTCCCTGACATGCGAAATGTGGTTCTTTTCTTTTTTTTTTAATCAACCACGCCAACGTTTTATCAGCCTTATTTTCTCTTTCAAAGTAGAATTGTTTAGTATATTGTAATTGTTTAATGAGGTGTTCTGTGTTCATGGCTTCTATCAAGCCTCTCAGTTCTACATTTTTTTTTTACCCCTTTTCTTTATGGGTTTTACGTTTTGTGTATTTTGGAGAGCTGATAATTTTAGCTGCAGTTCCTTAATTTCTTTATTTTTCTCTTTCCATTTATGTGCTGCCGCGGAAATATACGAGCCTCTGATAACAGCTTTCACTGCATCNGGGGGGGGGGGGGGGGGGGGGGGGAAGTATATCCTTGATCGCTATTCCTGAAGTATTCCACTAAATCTTTCTGTATTTGTTCCGTAATCTGTGGGTCTAATAAAACTGATTTATTCAATGTCCAACTTGTATGTGTCCTTTTGTTACTTTTTCTACATCCCATGTTGCACCAGATAGCGTTATGATCCGTGAATGTAGTTTGTAAAATCTGGCACTGGAAATCCGCCTGATAGTCTTTCTTTTCTATAACTATGTGGTCAATTAAAGAATAAGATAAATGCTTATTTGAGTAAAAAGAATAATCCCTCTGCATTGGGTGTTGAGTGCGCCAGGCACTCACCCATTCCTCATTTTCTATCATTTTTATCATATTATGATGCCATTTAAAAAAGTTTGATGAATTTGACTTATCTAAGGTGGATAGCGGAGAATTAAAGTCTCCACATATTATCATCTTGCCTTGTTTCTCTCTTTTTATAATAGGGATGATTTCTTTAAAATATGTGAGCGTGTTTTTATTAGGGGCATAGATGCAAACCAGTGTATATAAACTATCCTGTATTTCCCCAATGAGAATTAGGTATCTCCCTTCTTTATCTTCTATTTTTTAATGTAACTTAAATTTAACAGTATTTGCGATTGCAAACATAACCCCTGCCTTTTTGCCCTTAGCATTAGCAAAGAAGATCTCATTAAATTTCTTATTTTTGACTCTAAAATTATCCTTACGGAGCAGGTCAGTTTCCTGTACGGCCCATATATCAGCTCGCTTTTGCCCTGTAAATTGCCAAAATTTCCTACATTTTATGGAGCTGTTTAGTCCCTTGACATTTACCGTATGGACACTAAGTTCAGCCATAGTTATTTACCTGTCTATCTGTAACTGTCCCCAAAGGGTACTGAATACGATACCTTCCCTCCCTGCTATATCCCCACTGTCTATGTGAGTTTACGTTCCCTGTAGCATAATCAATTATACTGGACCTTCTCCCAGCTGGGTTAGTCTTCTTTACGCAGTAGCCACTCTGTCTATCTCTATTTACCTTTACACCTTGACTCTTCGGTACCTCATATTGAAAGAAATTAAAGAAGAAATTAAGGAAATTGACAATATAATAAGCACAAACACACATTCACCCTGGTGCAGAGTTACCAACACTCTGCTGGGAGGGGGGGTTTGACAAAACTCATGCGGTATGGTACTTTGCATCCGCCCAGCCTAACAACTCAAACATTAGAAGTTATTATGACATATCTACCCGTCTTAAAAATAATTTTATCTATAACTTTCTATATCAAAAACCTTATTTCAGTTATCCAATCTGCTTTTAACTGCATAACTAGTTAACAAACTATGCCATCTCCTGGCCAAACTTATAAACACACATATATACCGGAGCTCTTTAGGATTGACTTAATCGTGACAACCTGGACTTATTAAATATGTCCCTGTATATTCTGAGGAGATCTTCGCCTCCTTTAGGGAGCCGATCAGTGTCCTCTAGAGAATGTCTAATGCCTTATTCTCCTAAGAGTTGGCACCTTGATCCCTCGTTCTGCCTTCTCAGCATGGGGCTTGTGTCCAGGGAAGGTCCGCCATGAATTTCCTCATATAGGATTCCAATTAAGCCACCTGGGAAAAGACTCTGAGCCTTTCCTGATAGTAGAAAGCAAATTTTGCCAGGATCAGCAGCTGTGCCTCTATTCTGTTTCTGTAAAAAAAGGCTGAGATGATTTTTCTATTCTTTTCTCTTGCTTAACGTTTCAGTGGCCAGATCTGGGTAAAATAATATTTGTGTACCCTTGAATTTCAGATCCTTACTTTTCCTCGCAGCAGCCAGAATAGCCTCTTTGTCGAGGTATCGAAGGCATTTGAATATGATCACTCTGGGGGGCTCATTATCTTTAGGTTTGGGTCGAAGTGCTCGATGGGCTGGTTCAATTTCTATCTCATGGAGCTCAGGGTTTAGAGGGAATACTTGAGTTATGATTTCAGATACCAATTGCCTAATTATTATATTTTCCTTCTGCTCAGGCACCCCTACAATTTTTACATTACATCTTCTGCTCCTGTTCTCTAGATCCTCTATTTTATTAATCAAGTTAGCCATCTGTTGATCCATGCCCCGAAGTTTTTCCTCACTTTTGTTGGTTAAATCCTCTTGCTGACCCAGTCTATTTTCAATTTCAGTCACACTTTTTACCATATCACCAAATTTCTTACTCAGATCCTCCGTGACTTTAATCACCTTTACTAATCCCTCTTTGATAGTTTCTCTATCTTGCTGGGCAGCTTTATATTGCTGTTTAATGAGGTTAGTTAGGTTAGACAGCAGTGAAGAGGTTTCTCCCTCCTCTGCCATCTCGGGCTCATCATTCTCGCACCTCGCCGCCATTTTGGCCGCTTTTTCCATGGGGCCCTGCTGAGCGGTGCTACATGCCCTGCAGAAAGCTTGGATCGATCGGCTCCAAGTTCTTCTGCTCCTGGGAGAGAGTTGTTGGTGAGGTTTTTTCATCAGGAGATCTCTTAATTATCTGGAAATGTTGTCGAGCTGAGCGGAGCCAGTTCCCCGTGCGGCTATCCAGCACACATGCTCAGTCCACCCCCCGATTAAGGTTTACTTTTCACCTATTAACCCACTACATTCAACCTTTGCTTCAATAAACATGCATAGCCTTGTGGCTTAGCATACTTAAGGCTTGCTTAAGTATGCTAAGCATACTTTATTCATTTATTTATTTCCTTATATTTATATGCCGCCCCCCCATGCCTACGGCATCTCGGGGCGGATTCCAACATAATATAAAACAATTTTTTTAACATAAAAAGTCTAAAACATCTTAATTAAAACAAATTTAAAACACCCCCCACAGAAATTAACCCCCTCCCCCCTCCAAAGGCCTGGGCGAACATGCCTGAGCATACTGGCTAGCATACGTAAGGCTTAAGGCATACTTAAGGCTTACTGCTAAGCATACTTAACATGCCTGAGCATACTGGCAGGCTGCTGGGTTGGTAGAAGCTGGCACAGGCAGATTCCTAATTACTTGCGATTAACATTGCTAAGGAGTTGAGCTAAGGAAACCGGTGACAGACACATTCTTATCTGGATAACAAATGGCAAAAGGGGGAAGCAAGATCCACTTATGGGTAAGAAGGAATAACAAAATAACATGCAAGATTCTAGGGTCAAGAGATAGATATTGTGACCGAATATTACACTTGAATCATGACGACAACACATCTGGATTGTCTAGTGGAGCCCCATGTTTTATGGAACATCCTCAAAAAGAAGATGAAAAGTGAGTTAACAAATTTTCCTATGGACATTCCCCACCTTGGGACTGGGAAAACACTGGATGTGTTTTGTCAGCCTAAACATGCCATAGTTTGTAGGCAAGTATGATTTGCAGTTATTGCCTGCTCATGTTGTAGTTTACATGAGGTGTGGGGAATCGAAGTCCCAGGGGTCAAATGTAGCACACTGCTTGTTTTTATTTGGCCCCTTTCCACTTATCTATTTTATTTATTTATCTTAAAATTTATATGCCGCCCCCTCCTGCCTCAGGCATCTCGGAACTTCCCTCCCCCCAGTCCAGTTCCTACCCCCATGCACTGAAATACTAAGCTCAGGCTAAGAGAGAAGAAATGAGGGCATGCACACAAGAATTCCATAATAAAAAAACCTCCAGATTACAAGAAGAGTTAAGGCTCTTACAAATCATGTGCTAAAAAGCATGGAAATTGCAAATTAATTTCCATGCCATGATAACAGTTAAGACATTGTACAGTCTCACATATTGTCTCACATATTGTACTCACTTACAACTTAGGCTTCATGCACCCACATTTTGCCTTCATCTTTCAGCCCCAATCCTCTTCCTCTTTGCAGGTTGGAGGCAACACTGAAGCTGGGGACAGGAGGGCATGAGCTGGCCTCTCACCTCCTCTGTTCCCTCTTTAAGAAAGAGAGAACTTAGTAGTTCTGGCTCCCACCCCTTCTCCCCCTCTAATCTACTTGGCCCCAGCCCTGTAATAGAGAACTCAGGACTCCTGGCTTCCATCCTGTCCACCCCACTCTACAGTAGGCTGCACTCCCTTCACAAGCAACTCAATAGCCCTGGTTCCTAGCTTGTTCTCTGCTCCCCTACTCAGCTCTCAATCTTGTGACAACCCAGAAGTCCTGAGTCCAAGTCGCCCCTCTAACCCTGTTGTCCTCACTCCCCTCACAGAGAACTCAAAAGTCCTGGGAAATACAATGTTTGTCTGTATGTGTCATATGGAACAGAAGCATGCATGTGGGGAACGACAAAAACCTCCCACAGGAGACAGTGGCGTCTGTAGCGTGGGGGCGCCTGGGGCAGTGCCCTGCCCCCGCTCTCCCTCGTCCCCCTGGTGCCGCACTGACAGAGTGCTCCTGACTGAGCGCTCTGTCTCTGCTGCCAGAGGCACATCGGAGCGCCGCACTGCTCTGACTGCTGCAGTCAGAGCAGCGTGGCACTTTGATGTCAATTTCACTCTGGCGAGGCAGAGAGCACTCAGTCAGTGAGCGCTCTAGCGCCTCTGCCTGGACTCCTTCTGGGACTCCAGAGTCTGGAGTCCCAGAAGGGACAAACTTAGGCTGAACGCGAGCCGGGCGGCTCAGCATTCAGTCCAAGTGCGCCGCTAGGGAAATGAAATTTCCCAGGCGGCAGCTTTGCATGGAGTCCTATGGGCTCAATGCAAAGCCTCACCTGGGCGTTCAGTGGAGGTGCTCTGGCAGCGAGATGGGCTGCAGCGTGCATGCTTGAACTGACTCACCATGCACGCGGCAGCCCATCTCACTGCCCAGCGCCTCCATTGAACTGCCTGCCTGCCTGCCTGGAGTGGTGCCAGTACCCGACCCGACGACGACGGTGGGTAAATGTGCTGGGGGGGAGCAGAGAGGCACTGCTCCCCGAGTCCCCCCCCTTCCCCAGTGACACTGGGGAATGGGGGGTAAGCAGTGCGGGGACTCGGGGAGCAGAGGCTGGGGGCCTGGGATGGAAGGGGGGGGAGGGTATGCGAGACTGGGGAATAGGGGGGAGGGTGGGTGTGCACCCACCCTCCCCCCCCATTCCCCAGTCTCGCACACCCTCCCTCCCTTTCATTTCAGGCCCCCAGCCTGGGGAGACACTGGGGAAGGGGGGTGAGCGGCGGGGGGACTTGGGGAGCAGAGGCTGGAGGTCTGGTTTATAAATTATTTATTTTAAGCTTGATGTGCATGTAGACTGTGTTTTCTTCCATCCGATGTTAACCCTGGGAACTCCTTGCAGCTGTGTTTTGCCAGTGTTTACCTGTGTTTTGGGTTTATAAATTATTTTTTTAAGCTTGATGTGCATGTAGACTGTGTTTTCTTCCATCCGATGTTAACCCTGGGAACTCCTTGCTGCTGAGTTTTGCCAGTGTTTCTCTGTGTTTTGGGTTTATAAATTATTTATTTTTAGTTTGATGTGCACGTAGACTGTTTTCTTCCATTCGATGTTAGCCCTGGGAACTCCTTGTTGCTGGGTTATGCCAGTGTTTTGGGTGTTTCCCTGTGTTTTGGGTTTATAAATTATTTATTTTAAGCTTGATGTGCATATAGACTGTGTTTTCTTAAATCCAATGTTAACCCTGGGAACTCCTTGCTGCTGGTTATGCCATGCCACTGGCCTACCGTCCCCCTGGCTCCGCCGACCATCCCCCTGGCTCCGCCCCTAGGTCCGGCCTTACTGCCCCAGTGCCCCTCCAGCATCAAAACCCATCAGCCGCCCCTGGCAGGAAATGAAATGGAATAACAGGGAGGGAGGCTATTGGGAGTCAGAGGATACGGAGTAAGCTATGGAAAGTAGGTAAAACAATAGGACTGCTTCCTCAGATATCCCATCAGTCTTCCAAATCGGTTATTTCACTCACAACCTTATTATTGTAATCATTTCTAATTCTTCCTGTCATTCCACACACTTACTTAATCCAGCACTCTCTGTATTTTTCCCTGTCACTCCAACCATTCCACTTACTGCATCTGGTGTCTTCCTCATCATTTCATACCCTCTTGCCTTCCCTATGTACTCCCAAAGATGCAACTGTGTTGTATAATTTCACAATCACTTAATTGGATGTTGGAATGACAATAGTATTTATTTAGAAATTGGCACTACTGTTGCCTCCATTTCTTCCAATGCCCATTCCATTTTATTAATTTCAATGCATACCCAACTTAGTTTTAATTAAACATTTGTATACGACTCTACCCAGCTTCACTGTGCTGTGGGAGGGCAGTGGGGACTAGTGGGTAAGAGGGATGGTTGTGAGCCATTAGTCAGCTGTCCCATTCTCCCCAACTGAAATTAAAGGATAGAGGGAAAGGAGGGGGTGAATAGCCAGGTCACGTCATCTTGTTCCCAGCTTCACTGTTGCCCCCAACCTGAAAATAGGAAGAGGATTGGGGCTAAAAGACGAAGGCAAAGTGTGGGTGCATGGAGCCTAAATTTTAAGTGAGCACAATATGTGAGACTCTACAATGTGTTTACTGCTAACATGGCACGGAAGTTAAAGCAGGAGCCTTAACTTGCAATTTCCATGCTTTTTAGCACATGATTGAATTTGTAAGAGCTTTAACTCTTCTTGTAAACTGGAGGCTTTTTGATTATGGAATATCCAAGTTTTTTGTTAAATACAATGCAATGCAGAAAGTTTGTCCTGCTAGCGCAGTATAGTACTAAGCAGCATAACCACTATGGAAGCAGGGCTTAGGGGAGGCCAAGGTGGAAGAGCTGCTCCCTTCAGTTTAGAAGGTTGTTACTTCCTTCAAAAAGCAAGCAAGGCGAAGCTGTATTTGTACTGGTAGCTCCCTGCTTTACTAAAATACAACAACTTTGGTTCAGTTTAAACATTGCAAACTTCCAAAACCTGCTCTCTATCTCATGGCTTGTACAGGAGTCTTCCACTCTACTCCCCACTGTCAGAGCTCTTTTCCTTGTGCAAAATACTGGCTATTCTGCTTTATATAAGGACCTCCCCCTGTACAGGACCCCCTGGCTAGTTCACTTCTTGTACAGGGCTCCCTGTCTCTGCTGTGCCCATGTACAGGACTCTCTACCTGGCATAATGCTGCCCATCCTGCAGCTCTCCCCTTGTACAAAGCTCCCTCACTCAGTTCTCCTCTGTCCAGGGCTCTCTCCCGGAACAATTATGGCCATTATTCTGCAGATCTCTGTCTCTACATGACTCCCCCACTTTACTCCCCTTTGGACAGGGCTCCCTTTGTTGCACAATGCTGCCCATCCTGCAGACCTCCCCCTGTACTAGGTTCCATAATCTGTATCCCGAATAAAGCTGCTCCCTGTAAAGTGTTTCCCCTGTGCATGACATCTACTGTGGAAGCTATTTACAGAATCTCTGTCCCTACTCTCTCCCCTTAATGTCACCCTACCCCTTTGTGTATGCTCCCTCCCTCCCTGTTCCCTCATAGAATTTCCCTCCCTGGGCTGAGGCTCGCTCTTAGAGTCCTCCCAAGAGGACTACACTTGCCACTCTACTCCACAGAACTGCTCTGCACAGGACCCCACCATCTCCCAGCCTCCCTCCTACAGAACACCCACTGTATCAGCCCAGAGCACCCACTTATCCTTCATTCCTTAGTGGGGTTGGGAAAGTCAGAGGGAGAAGCACTGAAAGAAGAGAAATTCCATTCCGCCTGTAGCCTCTTGTCCCTGTCTCTGGAATAATCCTATGCCCTCTTCCTGCACCTGGGACCATCCCAAGTAAACTCCAGGGCTCTGGCCACAGCCATGCTCCTCCAATGGGGCGCCCCATTGGAGTCGCAGCCCAGGCACCCCACATTTTTGGAAGGGGAAGGGCTGAAATCCATGCGCTCTGTGGTTCTGGCCAGGTTTAGGGGGCAAGATCAGCCACCCCAAACATCACTGCGGGATTAGATAATTTATTTTGTATTATTATAATTATATATTATGTGATCATTTGTGATGGGGGTTGTTGATTTTTGTAGCTTATGAGGTTAGAGGGTTCTCCCCTGGTGGCAAAGGAAGGATAAATTATGAGGGTTATTGTGCTGATTTTATTTTGTATTATTATAATTATATAGTATGTGATAATTTGTGATGGGGATTGTTGATTTTGTAGTTTAAATTTTTTATATATATATATCTTTATGTGTTGGAAGCTGCCTCGAGCTGCCTGTGGCAGGAGAGTGCGGGGTATAAAAATAAATATTATGATGATGATGAGCTAGCTCTGCTGTTTAGCCATCTCAGCATCCCTGGCCCCTAAGCCTGCTGTGTGGGATCAGATCAGAATGACCTTCAGCTCTCTCCCTTCCACAGGCCTTGCCTCTCCCCACCAGGTCAGCTCTAAATATTGGCTGACCAGTCACTCACACTGCCCCCTGGGAGCTGCAGTTCCCTCTCTTTCCCCAGAACTAGTAGGTTCTGGCAAGTAATGTCTGCTGGGAGTTGTAGTCCCCAGTATTCAAGCCTGTTTGCTTTTAAACAGTCTCTGTATTACACATAGAATGTTCTCAAGCACTTCACACTTGGGATGGTCTCCATAGGCCAACACTGAATTTTCAAGGTGTCATTACTTAAAAACTACTAACCAGATTTACAAAAAGTAAACCAAAGGCACACCCCACCAACCTCCTCGAATTTTCTAAAAGGCTTACACCTCCTCCCAACCCCTTTACCCTACTGAGATCGAGAAGGTCTAACCTTTGAAAAAACAGGCTTTGAAACTTTAGTTTTCAAACTGTGTTATCTCGGCTGTTATCCAACCAATACAGCTGAAATTTGGACAGCTTGAACTGCTTACTCCAGTGATCCTTCACCAGAAATGTCATGATCCTAACTTTAATCATGCCAATCGCATAGCAAATAGAATGTTGGAGCTTTATAATGGAGGGTGAATCGCAGCACAACTATTAGAGCGCTCCCGCACTCTAATAATAGGGGATAGCTGTATGGTACAGATCCATGGTCTGGACTCTGCTCTTCTCATGTATTCCTACCCCCAAAGTCTATGTGGCCTTCAGAGCTTTTAGTAATCTGCAAAGTGGTCCCTGGAAGAAAAAGGTTTCCCACCACTGCATTATATCATATACTTGTTTTATGCCTTAGTTTGCTTATGGCATGGCACTGAGGGGGGGCCAGGTGCTCCCCTCATCAGCTCTTTAGCAGAGCGTACCAGGTACCCTCCCCACACTATGCAAGTTCGCAGCCCCAGTCTTTCCCAGTGTGGGGGTTACAGCCTGCGCGGAAAGTGCTTGGTGCTTTCTGTCAAACAGCTGACGCGTGGAGGGAATTGAGAGCACCCCCACTCCAGTTCCTGCCACAGCATAAGCTCCAAGCCCCAGCTCTCCACCCTCAGTCTGTGGTGTGGGCTGGAAGAAACGGAGGGGGGGGGGAGGTCACAAGTTTGCTTTTCAGTTTTCCCCCCTCTCAAAAATATCTGCATATATGGTAGGTAGCCATCTCTGCAAACCTGCTCATACTCATTTAAATCACACAAGGCTACTGAATCAGGCTATAATAAAGCAGAAAGAAGGCCTTGCCCAAAAGACCTGACACTCCCGAGTACCTAAATTAATAGTGAGAGCCATTATTAGCAGGGTTATAAAAATATAAATAATTTACCAGTGAGACACAAAATACTTCTTATCAGGCTGGGACTTGCAAGGGTAGGCTATCAGGCAAGCAGATTTTTAGTCTTGATTATTCAGACCCTCAAACATAGGTCAGCAGTTCATGTGGGTCTAGGTCCCTGTGGTATGGTTATTATGGAGAGGATCATGACGACAAGACGTCGAGGGCCAGGGTCTGCCGTTGAAATTTGTGGGCGGTATTATTTTAAAATTTGCAGAAAGTTAAGGGGGAGTGAAGATGGAAATATAATGGCATTATGTGTATAAATTAATAAAAACAGCTAAGGGTAAGCTTAAGGGTACTTCTACTACTCAGTGGCAAGTAGGTCAGCCACTCTCCACTTCGTTCTTCTCTATTACCTATCCTCCCCACCATCATGTCTGCCCTAATTTCTCGCCTTCCCTCTCCCCCCACCTCTTCCTTCCTCTACTTCTTTTTCCCCTGCTCCTTCCTACCTCCCAGCCCATCACGTCTCTCCAGCCTCCTCACGCTTCCTCCTCCCCCTTGGCTACCTTCCTCTCCTGCTTCTCCCCCACACTCCCTCTCTCTCACCTGCCCCCTATCTCCCAATCTTATCCACATTCTCTGCCTTCCCCCTGATCAGCTCCCATTCTCCTGCTCCCTTTGGAACTGTCGCTCCTCTGCCAATAAAGCCCCCTACATCCATGAATGCTTCCTCTCCCTCCAGCTCCTTTCCCTTACTGAAACTTGGATCTCCTCTTCCGACTCTGTCACCCCAGCTACCCTCTCCTTTAGGGGTTTCTCCTTTTCTCACCAGCCATGCCCCGAAGGCTGGGGTGGTGGCGTGGGCCTCCTCCTCACTAACTCCTGTCAATTCCAACAACTTTCTCCACCCCCGTCTCTCCTTCCCTTCCTTTGAGGCTCACTCTGTGCGCCTCTCCTCCCCCCTCCATCTCCGCGTCGCTGTCATCTACCACCCCCCTAGCTCTCTCTCCTCCTTTCTCTCTGAATTTGAGTCCTGGCTCATTTTCTTCCTCTCCAACGATACCCCCACTCTCATCCTCAGTGACTTCAACATTCACGTTGATGTCCCTTCCCAGCCCTCCATCTCTCGCTTCCTCTGACTAGCTTCCTCCTTCAACCTCCACCTTTGGACCAATTCTCCCACCAACGCTAACAGCCATTCTCTTGACCTCATCTTCTCTAGGAACTGCTCTGTCTCCGATCTCTCCTTCGATCCTCATCCCATCTCTGACCACTTCCTTGCCTCTTTCAATGTCTCCCACTGTCCCCCTTCTCCACATCCCTTCCGTGACCTGCAGGCCATTAACCCCCTGGACTTTGCCTCCTCTCTC
>QEPC01001198.1:333509-382029 GCA_003113815.1 Sphenodon punctatus
CTCTCAGATTGTAAGCCCTAGGGCAGGGACCGTGTCTATTCAATTACTTTGTAAAGTACCAGGTACATTGCTGGCACTATATAAATGCTTGTTAATAATAATAATAATAATAATAAAAACAATATCCTTTACACTGCAGCATTACTTTCCTAGTTAACAGGCCAGTTCATATCAGTCCCATCACCTGCCCCTTGACTCTCTCCCTTCTCTACTCCTAACTACTATCTCCCGTACTGTTGCCCCCCTCTTCTGCATATCGTCAAGCTCTCTCTTTTTAGTGGCTCATTTCCTTCTACCTTCAAGCACTCCAATGCCTCCCCTATTTTAAAAAAATAATAATTATTATTATTAAATAATATTTTTCTTAACTATCTCATTCACTTAAGTGAGTGATACCAAGAGTAATATACAAACAAAAAATTAACGACGAAGAGGAAACATCCTGCAACATTTCTTTTCTTTTCTTGTAGAGCAACAGGCTCCAACGCAGTTAAATCGCTGTGCAGGTAAGTATAATATATTTTGGTGGGTTTTTTCTTCTTTATCTTCTTCAGGTGATTTCTTGTCTTCAAAATCATGTGAGCATGATTACGACTCCTGATGGTTGGTATGGCTTTATATTTCCTGCAGATGGATTGATTTTTTGTATTTCTCAAGTTTTATGCCCTCTGTAATAATCAGACAACATGGTGACCAAATAGTGTGGAAATCTTCTAGTTTTTCATTAAAGTCTGCTGCCACTCTTTCCATTGAAATTACAAACCAAAGTCGTTGTAACCAATCATGTATGGTAGGACCTCCTGGAGATTTTCATTTACAGGCTATTGAATGTATTGCTGCTAGAACCAATGCTCTACATGTGGCTTTATTATTAGAGATGTTTTCATCAGCACTCTGGGAAGAAGTGTCATACATTTTATGTTAATTTATCCAGACCAGTGGGACCTTTTTGAGTCCTTTCGGATTATATCGTGCCAGAAAGTGATAATTCAGTGTTGAGTGTTGTACTTAGGCTACCTGGTGTTCACGTATTAAGTGCCTCCTCAGTAGATGAGAGAAGTAAAATTGAGAGAATACGTGCTCAATGGACCACCCATCAACTTACCGCAACATTTGATCTGCTATGGAGCCAGCAACTCCTTACACTCCGGGTGAGTATTGTTGAGGGCAGAGCTGAGGATATAGATCAGCTTCATAGGGCCCTTGATTCAATCATAGATATACTGGGAATAGAAGTTTTGTCAACGGAAGTTACCATTAAGGGAGATCAACCAAATAAATGGTTTGATAAAGAGTGCAGAGCTGCTAAGCAGAAACTTGTTTGTGCAAAGAATAACTGGGTCAGAGGCGACACCGAAGAAGCTAGGCTCAGGTTTTTGGAAACAAGAAGCAATTACAAGAAATTAATTCTTGAGAAAAAATCTCAGCAGGCCTCTTTGACCTGGGCTAATCTAGAATCAGCTGTTGTAACGAAAAACTCTAGGCGGTTTTGGCAAATAGTTAAGGGTAGAACAAAGCCCTCAAAATGCTGTACAGTTGCGCCGATAATGGAGGATGATTGGGTAACCTTTTTTAAGGCTCTTTACAATTCAAAGGGTAATGCGGAAGTTCTGGGTGAAGTGTACCCCCCTACTGAGTCGGACCAAGATACCAACTGTTCTGTCTTCGGTCTTTATGTTAGCGATAGAGAGATAGTGGAAGCTATAGCCTCCCTGAAGCGCAATAAAGCGCCTGGGTATGATTATATGATTACGGAGGCTTTACAGGCTAGCCCAGGGTGGTGGGCACCATTATTGGTCAATTACTTCCTGCTGATTAAAATAACCAGGAAGGTTCCGAGTGTTTGGGGGCAAAGCATCTTGATCCCAATATTTAAGAAGGACTGTATTAAGAATCCATCATGCTACAGAACTATAAGCCTTCTTCCAATATTGGGAAAGATGTATGCCAAGATCCTACTTGGACACCTAGAAAGTTGGGCCTATGGACAGAATTTGATTCTGGATGAACAAAACGGTTTCCGCAAGTATAGATTTACAATGGATAACTGTTTCATTCTTTCCTATATTATAATCAAATACACACGTATTAGGTCTGGGAAGCTTTTTCTGGCCTTCATAGATTTACAGATGGCTTTTGATTCGATTCCAGGGGCTAAATTGTGGGGAAAGTTATTACAGTTTGGAAACAATAGGAATCTTTTAGATTTATTGATCCAAATCCATTCCAGAAATGTTACCAGGATTAGGATGGGAACGAGAGGGGTGCTTTCAAAGCCCGTGCCAGTTTCGAAAGGAGTAAGGCAGGGCTACGTTTTAGCCCCCCTATTATTTAACTTGTTTATGAGCGATCTGATCACTGCCTTATTGGGCTCCGATGGTCATTTACCTAAGGTTATGAAGCGAGTTGTGCCAGCACTAATGTATGCTGATGATGCTGTGTTATTGTCCCAAACTAGGGGAGGGTTACAAAATCAGCTCCGTAAATTGATGGAATTCTGTACTGCGAATGATCTGTGTATAATTTTTTAAAAATCTCAAATATTGGCGCTTGGGTCTAGAAAACAGATATATTTGGAAGATAGTGGGGAGAGAATTTTCCCAGACAGACTTTTACAACTATCTGGGCATTATGTTTGCTAGTAATGGCCTATGGACAAGACATTGGAAACGAGTAGTGTCCAAAGCCAGTTGCCGCGAGGGGAATCTTAAAACTGATGGCAAATACTTTGCCGGTTAGAACATCTCTTATTTATATAATATAATAATAATATTTTGAAAATCTTTAGATGTAAGGTGCAGTCTATACTGACCTATGGGTCGGCAGTTATTCCATCCAACAATGCTAAAGAACTGGAAGTGGCCCAAAACAAATTCTTACGGCATTTACTCCCACAGGGCATTCCAGGAGTGGCTGCGAGAGTCAAAACAGGCATTTCCTCGGTGACATCCCTTGTAAGACAGACCTATCTCTGTTATTGGGTTGAATTGTGTTCTCAGAGTGGTTCCATTCTGGCGGGTCACCGTCTATTAGAAGAGGTATCTAATGAGGGTGCCCGGCAATATCCCTGGATCTCAGGAGTGTTTGCGTATTTAAGGGCTATGGGCCTTTCCTTCTCCTGCTTTTGGGGGAAGGATTTAAACCAACAAAGGAGTTTGATTGCCTCTAGAATAGCTGACATTGCTGGGCAAGAGGATTTAGCAGCGGTGGCAGCGTGGAAAGCCGCACCCTGGTATGCACAATTGAAAGTAAATTTTGGGTTTGAGGCTTATCTGAATAAGATCAAAGACCCAGGTCTTCGCCGATGTTTTACTCTCTTACGTTTTCAATCGTTCCACTCTGCTGTCATAATGGGTTGATATAAGGGCCAGTCGTGGACCTTGCCCTTGTAATAATTTGGACATTGAGGACTTACCCCATGTTTTGTTTGATTGCGCCTTTTATGATAAGGAATATATGGATAGCCCCACTTCTGAGAGGGAAAGATTATCTTACACCTGGCCAAAGAATTATAAAACTACTAACTATACAGGGGGAGGACCAAATAAAGGGGGTGGCCATATTTGCATTTTTGACCACAAAAATTTGAAGGGTGTAAGTAGACTGACTAATAGGACTCCTGATGTTTGTTTAGGCCCTTAGCTCCAATAATGGTTTGCAGCGGGTTATTAGGGGATATGTGGTGGGCCCTATTGGCCAGCATTTGATTTTGCTTTACATTTTTCCTTAATCTTGCCCAGTCTTATCTGGATGATTGAGGAAATGGTTTTACTGGATTTGGACACACTGAGGTTTTGTGCCATTTGCTTATTTTACTGTTTTTGGATATTGTTATACTGTTGGCACTGTTTTTTGTTTGTTTGTACTGTATTTGACCATGGCGTGAGCTAGTGTCATAATAAATTTCAATTTCAAATAGAGGAGATGTCTTTATTCTTAGAGTCCCAGCAGGGCCATTTCTGGTGTCAAAACAAAGTCAAGAGGTATATGCTGTCAAATTCATTGCCAGAACTCGCCCAAGAACCTCAGCACCACAGGGCAATACCACCAGCAATTTAAGTCGGTACCAACCATTCCGCATCCCTTCCCAACATATTGGTGGGTAACTGTTGTTTATATTATGTATATACAATGGGGTCAAATACAGTCTCATGGTTATCTTAATTTGGGGTTCTTTTATCATCAAGGATGTTGCGCAACCATTCATGTGATCCCAAATTTGTGACATATTCGTTTTTGTTAGAACAAATTCAAGGTCGTCATTCCATTTAGTTAAGTAATCCGCATCTGGGACATGGAATTAGTCTCTAATAATTTTATATACCCATGAAAAGAATTTGAACAGGTGTCTAAAAATAAGGTTCTCTCCAGTGGGTGTCTCTCTCTGGTGAAAGCATCTTTGTCTCTATGGTTATTGAAAGTGCTATATATCTTGTTATATAACCATTAGTCTACTCTCTCTTTGAGGGTGGATTCTAACGTCTCCTTTGTTTTCATTTGTTTGTTAACAAACAAATGTGATAATTGTTGTTGTTAACAAACAAATGTGAAGCTAAATATATGCCTTTCTTTTTCAAATTGATTAATGCTTGTTGTTCCTTGTGTGAGAGAGCTGGAGTCCTATTATGTAATAATGAGTAGGGTTTTTTTCCTTGTGTGATTTCCAGTTTCTTCTTACATTTATCCCAGAGTTCAAAGGAGTAGCCAATGAAGGGTTGGTACATTACGTCTTTATGTTTAGGTATATTCATATTTTCGTTATCAAAAGTTTTTTTTTTAAAGTTCTGAACCTGTAGAAAATGTTTTTCGATTTGTATCCAACCTGGATCTTTTGCATCAGAATAGCAACTTTTTACAGACCTTAATCCAGAAGCCCAAGCGTAAAACTTTATGTTGGGGATAGCCATTCCTCCTTTTTCCACTGGGGTTAGCAAGATTGACCTTCCAATGCGTGGGTTTTTACTATTCCAAACAATTTGGAAAACAGTTTTGTTAATTATATTATAAAATTCAGTCGGGAGTTCTATTGGCAGGGCCATAATTGTATATAATAGTTTTGGCAAGATCATCATTTTAATTAAATTTATCCTCCCTCTCCAGGAACACTGTAAAATACTCCAGACTTCTTTTCTTGACTTTAAATCGCATATCAGAGGTAAGACGTTTTCTTTATATAGATGCAAGGTATTTTTTGTTATTACAACTCCAAGGTATTTTAATTTACTTTTTTGTATCTCAAAGGGTAAATTGGAGGTGATAGTAGGAGACAAACCAAATTCATTTAAAAGTAACATCTGAGATTTTTGTATGTTAACTTTATATCCTGAGATTTTCCCAAAGTCTTCTAATAATTTGAGTAGTTCAGGGAGGGAGTTGTTCAGATCTGACAAGAATTAACATAATGTCATCAGCATATAATGATACTTTATGTTCCATCTCGCCAAACTTTATCCCTTTAACTCTAGGGTTTTGATGTATAGCTTCTGCTAGGGGTTCTAATCCTATATTAAATAAGAATGGTGATAATGGGCAGCCTTGCCTAGTGCCATTACCTAAGGGGAAAGTTTGTGATAGTTGACCATTTATAAATAGTTTAGCAGTAGGGGCTTTATATAGAACTTTTATCCATTGCAAAAAATTCCCCTTCAATCCCATAGTTTGCATTGTTTGGAATAGAAAGGCATGTTCACAACGATCAAACACTTTGTCCGTGTCAAGAGAGGCCACCGCAGCAGTCTGTCTATCCTGACGTATTTTGTGGATAATATTTATTACCTTTTGGATTTATCTATCCCAACTCTGCTACAAATAAATCCTGTTTTATATAGATTATAATTTTAATAAATTCTTGCAGCCTAGTAACCAATATCTTAGTAAATATTTTTGCATCTGTGTTCAGTAAAGATATATTTATTTATTTAATATATTTATACCCCGCCCCTCCTGCAAACAGCTTGGGGCGGCTGGATATAGGGTGATATCCTGAACAATATTCTATGTTCTTGCCAGGTTTAGGGCACAAAGCCACATTAGCTTCATAAAATAAGGGGGGCATATTTTGTAAGGTCACAAAGCTATTGAATACTCTAGTAAGTAAGGGGGAAATAAGATCTGTATGTAACAGATAGAATTCTGGCACAAAACCATCTGGTCCTGGGGTTTTATTATTAAAAAAATATTTTATACTGTTTTCCACCTCCTCTACTGCAATAGGGACATTTAGATATTCCCTTTGTTGACTATTTAGTTTAGGCAGCTTAATTACGGATAAAAATGTGTCTATTTGTTCCAAATTTGGGAGTGTAGATTGATATAATTTTCCATAAAATTGAGACAAATGGGCTTGCATGTTATCCTCTGTTAATATAGCGTGTGTCTGTGTCGCGAATAAATGGAATCAAGGCTTTTTTCCTTTTTTTTTTTTAACTAAACATTTTTAAACTATTTTTTTCAAAATAAAATTGTTTCACATAACCTAGTTGTTTTACTACTTTGTCTGTCTCATAGGTATTGATTATAGCTCTTAACTGCAACATTTCTTTATTAGTTTCTTTTTTTTTTTAGGAATTTTTTTGTTTGTTCTCGAAAACTCTAAGCTTAAGGTATAGTTCATTTAATTTTGCTTCTCTCTCTCTTTTTTTTTTTTTTTTACAGCTTGCTTGGGAAATGTACAGTCCTCTAAGATAGGCCTTCTCCGTCTTCCAAAGGATCTGTGAAGAGATTTCTGGTGTATTAATTATTATTATTATTATAATAAGCATTTATATAGCACCAGCGATGTACCTAACGCTTTACAAAAAACAAGATAGACACGGTCCCTGCCCGACAGCTGATCTTCAGGTACTCCCGCAATTCCTTTGAAATGTATTATTTTGTCATAGGATTAAATAAAAGTGATTTGTTAAGCGACCAATATTGTTATTTTTTTGTCTGTGTCTAAGCGTATGCCTGTAATAGTAGCATTATGGTCTGATAAAGTATGGGGAATAATTTTAGAGTATGAGCAGAACCGACATAATTCCCGAGAGATAAGAATATGGTCAATCTGGGAAAATGATAAATGCTTGCTCGAATAATAAGTATATTCTCTCCCTTGTGGGTGACATAAGGCAATTTCAGACGTTACGAAAACGCCTTTCACCACAGTGAACTCCAGTGGATTCCCTGTGGTGGCGGCGTTTCCGGGAACGTCTGTTTGGTCCCGGCCAGCTGTTCACCACGGTGAACCTCCAGCCGGGATCAAGCTTGACCACGGTTCACGACCTCCGGCCGGTCGGAGGTTGAGAACCGTGGTTACAGTGGCCACGATCCGGGACAGGGCCGGCAACGCTTCACGTCTGCTCGTCAGCCCTGTCCCAGAATCAGGCCCCAACCACGGGACGGGGTCGGAAACAGCGGCCTCATTGGCTGCTGCACCCTCCCGGCTCCCCGTGGGCAGACAGCCGAGGGAGCGCGGGGGCATGGCTGAGCGGCAAAACGTCACGCTGCACAGCACAGCCCCGCCCCCTCTCCAATTCCCCACAGTGCGGGAGCCAGCACGTCTGAAGACGGATGGCTTCATCAAGAACCAGGATCGGAGAACGATCCTGGTCCGGGGTTCAGTGTGGCGGGGCCCGTCACGTCTGAAACTACCCATAAACGCCAAGAGTCTTTTAAGGCTTCTTTTTCAAATAGGTTTGCTCTTTTCCTTTGAGTCTTGTCTAATGGTTTACTAGTAGTTCTGTCTCTTTATGTGAGCGGGCAGTTAAAGCTCCCTAAAACTATAAGTTTACCTGACCCTTCTTTTTGAATTAGTGTTATTACTTTTAGATAAAATTATTTTTTGTTATTGTTCGGAGCATATATGTTAACAATAGTGTAATCTTCTGATTTTAGTTTACCTTTAATAAGCAGGAACCTTCCCTCAAATTCTGTCACCACTTTTTCACAAATAAAAGGAATATCTTTAGCTATTCCTAACAGGACTCCAGCTTTTTTTTTTTTGCATTTTTTTGCAAAGTATATTTTTTCAAATCTTTTTTTTAATTCTGCAGTTGTCACTTTTTAGTACATGAGTTTCTTATGATGCAATCATGTTTATCTTATTAGAATTGACAAAGTGCCAAAATCTTTTTCTTTTTATGGGACAATTAAGATATCTTATGTTTAATGTTCCAATAATTAACCTAGCCATGATTCAGGGCCAATTTTTTGTTTGTTTTTAACCATCTGGTAGAGAATTCAGTTTTATATAGGCGAGGGAATATTATGCTTAACCTTTTTCAAAAAATTTCTTGTCTAGGGAAAATCTGTCTGTATTTTCCTACATAAAACCAGTAACCGTAAAACAAAACAAAAAACTGTAATTGCTTCCCAACAGGGAGTATCTCTCAGGGGGGGTGGGGGGGTGTCCGTCCAGAGTCACGGTAGTAGGTCTATATCTCCAGTCCGACCCAGCCTATTATTATCCTTTACAAAATTTTGAAAAGGTAAAAGTAATTATTTAGTTGCTGTATAATGGCACGGTGTTTCTCTGTATGACGCTTCTTTTTATATTTTAAAACTATTTTCACATTTCAACTTTACAGGTAACATCAAAAAGTATATTAATGTCCACTCCAAATATCTTATGGGTTATCATTAATGGCTTGTAGCCTATAAAGATTAGCATTTGTAAGTCCTCCTTCCATGTTGCCTCTCCAAAGTGATTCCACATAGGTAAATAAATACTTTCATCTTACTTCTAGCATTTCCAATTCTTTTACATTTGTTTGCTTACAACATTGTATTCATTTTTATAAAAGTTTGCTTTTGACTGCCATCTGGTGGTAAAAATCAGAATTACAATTATATTCTTCAAACCCTTTTGAGTATTAATAAACTAAAGAGCAAATCTCACCTTTCAGTCATTAATTGTTTACCACATATTAATCTGTTCAACTGAGTTATGGATTCTCATTGCTCCCAAAGATGTCCTGCATGTGAAGATTTTTGTATTTGTCGAGATCAGAAAGGGTATTAAAATACCTTTTTGACCTTTATATATAAACGAAAAGCGAGCAGGGAAGCATATTTGTGCTGATATACCAGCTCTCCTGAACGCTCCCATATGATCATACCATTGTCTTCTTTTGTATAAGGTTTCTCCTGCAATGTCAGGGTAAAACCCAATTTCGTTACCATCATAAAGTATGTCTTTTTGCATCCTGGCAACTCTGAGGACAGATTCCTTGTTTTGGAAGCGAAGGCATTTTACTATTATTGCTCTTGGCTTCTCACCAGTTTGTGGTTCTGCATGCAACTCTGTGGGCTCTTTCTATCTCAATATCATATAGTTCCACCTTATCTGGGAAGACTTCCTTTAATATTTTTGGTACCAAATCCCTTATGTTCATGGGTTCTGTCCCTTCAGGGACTCCATGTATTTTGAAGTTGCTTCTCCTGAAGCAAGTTCTCTAGATGCTCCATTTTATAGTATAGGTGTTTTATTGTTTTGAACATTTCTTGTATCCTCGGGTCTCTTTCAGTATTCGCATCCTCCTGCTTACTGTCTATGCTCCAGAGTTGTGACTCTTTTGTTTAATTTGCCATTTTTTTGTTAATAGTATGTACAGACATCACTAGCTTCCCCATTCCTTCCTTTATAATTTCTCTGTCCAGTTTGGCTTCTAAATACTGAGCTTGCAGAGTCTGTAGTTGATCAAATTGGAAAATATTAGAGATGAAAGCTGAAGTTAGATCTAGGTGTCTCTTCCACTATTGGGGTTTCCTCCATCTCAGGACTTGCTGCCGCAATCGCTTCAGCGGCCGCCATTTTATCTGGCTGCCTTCTGCTGACAGTTCCTGTCCCTGTTGGGGGGTACACAAACCTTCAATTCCCCCCCCCCCTTTTAAAAAAATAAATATATATTTGGGTTTCCACCCTCATTTTGTTCCTTTGGGTCATGAATGCGGGCCTTACGGAGCCGCTATTTACCTTTTTATCAGTCTTTTGAGCTGGGCTGGCATGGCGCTCTTCACCGGCAACGCCTGCTGCTCGCGCATGCCCAGAGTGCCCCCCCCCGTCTCCCCTATCTTTAATAAATATACTTGACACCCCCACCCCCTCCAACTATAACCTGATCACACCACCCCTTCACTTTGAGCTGTTTTCACCCGCTGTCTTGACTTTCACCCAATTCTTACCTTGACCCATGCATTCTGGCTTCCATCCTCTCCACTCTACTGAGACTGCTCTTGCCAAAAATCACCAACAACATTCTTGTAGCCAAGTTTAAAGGCCTCTATTCCATCCTTGTCCTGCTCAACCTCTCTGCTGCCTTTGACACTGTCAGCCACTCCCTCTTTCTTGACTCTCTTTATTCCTTTGGCTTCTAGGACTCTGTTCTCAACTAGTTCTCTTCCCAGCTCTCTAACTGCTCTTCCAAGGTCTCTTTTGATACCTCATCCACCTCCCTTCTCCTTTTGGTGGAGGTACCACAGAGCTCTGTCCTTGGCCCTCTTCTTTTCTCCCTTTATACTCTATCACTGGGTAAACTCACCTCACCTCATGGGTTCTGGCAACTCAAACGTAATATGTCCATGGCTGAACTCTTTATCTTCCCACCTAAACCACCCTCTTCCCTCTCTATTTCCATTAATGGTATAACTATCCATCCCATCCCTCAGGCACGTAGCCTGGGATTCATCTTTGGGTGTTTACAAACAAGATGCTACCATGCACGGCCATCCATCAACCACTCATCCAAACACCTGTATAAAGGTGATGCAGGGGGATGCGGGCTCCCATGACCCACAGAGCACTCACTCACGGCCACTCATGAAGCACTGCCAAAAAAATCCCGAGTGCCCCATGTGGGAGACGCAAACAAAAAAGTGGGTGGGGACAAGCACCCATGCATACCCCGCCCATATGAACTGGGGAGCCCGTCCACACCAGCAGACAGGTCTTCAGCTGGGGAGCTCTTAAAGGACACACACACGGAAAATACACCACTGGCTCAAAGCACAACAACCCCCCCCATGCAACACACGAGAGAAGAGCTAACGCCATGGAGGACAGCATCTCAGACAGCAGCTTCTTGAGTGTTCCGAACAGCATGTGCCTCCGTTGTTGCCCGGGACTGCGAGCATATGGATGAGGATTGGAGTGGGGGACGTTGCCAGGTGTGGGGGAATGGCTGCCTGTATGAGTCGTTTGCAGGGCTGGTCCATGGTGGCAGGAGTGCGTGGAGGCTGTCTGAGTGAGCGCGGTGGCCACCCTGGGAGCCGCCCATTAGAATCTCTTCCCAGTCACTCCATGTGTGTAACTGCTCCGCGGCTGTGCCACTCAGCGGCCACAGACCCCTTTCCAAGCCTTGCTCGTTAAAAAACACCCTTTAACTCCTCTCCCTCATTTATGCTTTAGATTCAGTCCATTGCTTAGGCCTGTTGCTTCTCCCTAGACCCTGCATAACCCTGCTAAAATTCAGCCCTTCCTTACTGCTCCCATTGTTCATGCTCTAGTCATCTATTGCCTTGACTACTGCAACCTTTTTATTAGCCTTCCCTGCTCTCGTCTTGACCCTCTCACTTCTGTTCAACAATCTGCTGCCAAGTCATCCACCTTGCTCAACGATTTGATCATGTTCAGTCCCTTCGCTGCTCCTCCCACTAGCTTCCTCACCTCCTTCAAATCTAGCACAAGTTTACTGTCCTCACTTGGAAAGCCTTCATGGCCTTGCTCCTCCCTATCTTTTTGCCCTCATTTCCTGCTACATTCCCACCCAGGAACTTTGCTCCCGACAATACGTTTACCCACCCCAGACTCTCCTGTTTGCTAAATCGACTTTGTCTCCTCTCCTATGCTGTCCCCTATGTCTGGAACTCCTTCCCAACTTTCAAATCCCTCCTAAAAACCTGCCTCTTCCATCAGATTTTCCCCAGCTCTTCACCCTCAAAGATTACTCATTTTTGCTTCTACTTACACCGTCTCATCCTTCAGGATCCCCTTCCTTCTTTGTAACTAAGCTACACACATGCACCTGCAATTTCTCGGCTTCACAGCTATATCCATTCCTCTTTCTATGCTCCCCTCCCCTTGCCGGCCCTGCCGCTTGTTCATTCTTGAGCGAAAGCCCCATGGGGTAGGAAACTGTCTCTTATGATAGCTGTTCAGCACCAGTCATATTGCTGGGGCTATAGAACAAATAATAATATTTTTTCTACAGGGAACTACACAATGCTTAATTATATCAAACATAATAACGTAACAATTTAATTCATGCTACCTTTAACCAATACTTGCCAAGAAATCTAGAGAGCTCATGCCCAGATGGTAATTATAATTGGAATGAACAGTACATAACTGGTTAGTTTAATTCTGGAATATTATAAAGACACAACTGCCCATGTGCGATATGGAGCCTCGGGAGAACTCTCTTCTCACATTTTCTATCCTGAAAGGGGTAAGACAAGCCTGTGTCCTAGCCCCGGTTCTGTTCAATTTATTCTTAAATGATATGCGCCCTTACCTGGATAGAAGAGACTGCCATGAACCAAAATTGCTAGGAGAAAATATCGCATGTTTATTATACGCTGACGTAATTTTACTTTCCTTTTCCAAACTAGAGCTCCAGCGACTTCTAGATGTTTTTGGTGTTTAATATTTATTTATTTAGAACATTTTTACCCCGCCCCTCCTGCCACTGGCAGCCTGGGGCGGCTTGATAACAATTTAGAAGCTAATATCAGTAAAACCAAAATTATGGTGCTTGGTACAAAGAAAAGAGGCAGACGGCTTATTGATAATCAGCCCCTGGAGGTAGTAAATAATTTCTGTTATTTAGGCCTGACTTTCGCCAGCTCCCTAAGCTGGGTAGTCCATGCCCAGAAAACAGCCTCTAAGCAGCCTCTAAGCCTGCTAAGGCTGGTGGAGGCTTAGAGGCTACTAAGGCTGCTGGAGGCATATCGGCCTTTTATAATAAGCTTCAGAGAAAGCCTTGGACTGAAGCTTTAACAGCGGGGAAGCTGAATCTTGAGGCAATTCTCTTTTACGGGGCTGAAATTTGGGGAGCTGATGAGAAAGCAGCAGCTATTGTAGAAAAAGCCCCAAATACTTTTATAAAAAGGCTGCTTGCCATTCAACAAGGAACCCCAGCCTCACTGATCAGGACATAACAGGTTCAGTTAATATTCAAACCACAGCCAAGCTACAATCGAGGCAATATTGGCTAAAGAGTAGAGGATACTCCCCAAGGAGGCTCCCCAGACAGGTTCTCCTCGAGGCTGTGGAAACTCAGGGGGTCGTATTTCCTTGGTTATTAAGGATAAAGGAAGATCTTAATTATTCAGGACTGGGAAACAGATGGACCTGCGAGGATCAGTTTCCTCTACCAAATGATAAGCAAATTATAGTTCAGGGATTCCTTGATATATCCAGACAACAGGATATGGCGGCAATGGGGGTGCTGAAATGCTCCACGATCTATAAACATATTAAATCCAATTGGGGACTGGTCCCCTACTTAACTCGAATAAATTACTCTAAGCATAGGGAGGCATTTACTAGGCTTCATTTTGAGCAACTGGGCACTGCAGTCCAGGAAGGCCGATAAAGACACCATGCACCCTTATGGAAATGGAAGACACCATGAGTTTTCTTTGGAGATGCCCTTCATAGAATGATCTGAGGAAAAGGTACCTAGTCCCTATAAGTGAACTGGTTAGGAATGTGGATGATTTACAGAGGACCATTTGGGTCCTCCAAAATATGTCTCTTTTGAGTGCTTTAGCCTTTTATGTTTATGCTGATCAAAAACTCCAGAACAGTGCAAGATAAACCGAGCCCCTTTTCACACCGCCACCCCCCTTGCACACGTGTGAACGCCGCAGCAAGCTGGTGTGAAGTGGGGGCATCCGTTGGAACGCTGCCGGCGGTGAGTGGGAGTGCGTGCGCGCTCCTGCACTCCACCCACCACCCACGCACGGAGCAACGGGCGCCAGTGCTCTGTGCGTGGACATGGGTGTGCACCTGTGTGAAAAGGGGCTCGGTTTATCTTGCACTCTTCCGGAGTGCACACCCACCTCCACCTGCCGCTGGTGCACACCCATCCCCCCCACCCACCACGGCCTGTGTGAAAAGGGTCTGAGAGTACCAGGAAGGGGTGCATTCACAATATTTTGAAAATATTCTTGCTAGTTTGATGGATAGTGGGGAGTTTATATTGTCATGAATAATTTTCCTGTGAATATGTAATTATTTGGATTGTTATGATTACCCCTTTGTTAAGGGGTTATTTTGTTATTTTGAATATTTTGTTACAGACATGCCCCTTTCGTATTTTAATTATTTGGCCAATGGCTGTAAATAAAATAACTAACAGTACATAACATGGTCTCTAAAAGGCTGGGTTCTTAGACATCACAATACACGTTAAGTGTTGCCATGCTTAGCTGATTTTTTTTATGCTGAAGCAGCTCCCTATGAGTGCTTGTGGCAAGTGTTAAGTAATGAATACAGCTCATTTCTTCCTATTCAAAATGGAAGAAAAGATTCTGTACAAAGAGAGGCTTTTTGTTAAACCCGGACAAACTGCAAAGTCGTTACATTTTTACTTAATGTATAAGCAGGGTCCCTAGTTTTCTCTGCCAACAAATTGGAAAATCTCTGGAAAAGAATCCAAGTTCTCTGATTAAAAACTCCAAATTCTGCATTTTTTGGCCATTAAAATTAGGAAGTGTTTATTGCAAATGATTCATTTTTGTGACAATTTGATGCACATATGCCACTGCCACTCAAACAACAAAATAAACAATATCCCGCACCAGCCAATCCCGGCACGGAGCCTAAGTCTCACCCTCTGCAGGTGGTGGTAGGGGGGTTCCGCTCAAACGCCTCCTCCCCACCAGCCCTGGCACAGACCCCAACATACCTCTGCCTTGCCAAAAGCGATTATGTTCTCGTGCCAAATCTCTTCTCTCGGACACAGGCGCACACTGGAACTTTCACAGAGCTTCCATCTCCTTTAAATTGCCGCTGCTGCTGCTGCCAGTGAGTTTTTGCGGACAGAAATTCCCCCCCAAACCCTCGAATTCTGTCTTTTCTCGGGGAAAACAGGAATTCCATGTTTTTCTCTGGTTTTCCATACTAAACGAAAAACCCTGTTTATAAGGTATATGATGCGCCAGCAAAACAGGCAGACTATTTCTGATATATATATTTATATATATATATATATATATCAGAAATAGTCTGCCTGTTTTGCTGGCGCATCATATGCCTTATAAACAGGGTTTTTGGTTTTATATATATATATATATATATATAAAAATCAAGCTAGCAAATTAGCACTGACTACTGCGTAACAAAACATCTTGAAAAACTTGTTCAGACTACTGCCTCACTGTAACTCCAGGGTTTCAGTTTATCTGGACTTCATCAGAAACAAGTAGGCCAAAACTCTGGGATTATCTGTAAATTGACCCTTTTGATATATAATAGAGAGCATGGTTCTGTTTGATTCTTTTTCATATGCAGATTCTGAAATTTATATTAAAACATAACTAGTCAGTGCTTAATTTGTAAACAAATAAATTAAATAAAAACAGAAGAATTGCCAGAGCCCAAGCTGGCCCCAGAAGCCACAATCTTCACCCGCTTGTCACAGCAGGGAACTGCACCCTAGGGTTTAGCCACAAGATGCCTTGGCCAGTCTTAACCTACTCTGGACAGCCGTACCCCGCAATGCTACTGATGGCCACTAGATGTTCCTCCCTCCATGTGGCAGAGCAAGCAGCTAGCTGCTACATCATGCATCCTGAAAAAGGCAGAGGATGTGTCAGTCTTACCCAAAATGGGGTAAGGTTGCCCAAGGCGTGGTAGCCCATGTGCCCAGGTCCCTTCTGCCCCACCACGTGGTGAGATCCATGGCGGGGCTTTGAGTGGCAGACAATGTCGCCTGTCGCACGTGGCCACATCACGGCCGGGAGTGGGATTTTGGTCAGTGTTACATAAAGTGTGAGAATGGGAGGAGCCACTCGAAGAACCTTGCTTACAAGGTAGCAAGCTTCTGAACTCTGGGGTCAAGAGTGAGCCTTAGAATAGAAGTCAGTTGTCTCAGGTAAGGGATAGCTTTAGAATGCTGAGCCTGCATGAAAGTTGATTGGCGTGTTTGAATAGTAACTGACTGAGGAGGGGCTGGTCAGGAGACAGGGGGTTAAAATCCAATGGTTGTGGAAGAAGGGGAGAATTAGGCTCTTTTCACACAGGCCTCAGTGGGGGGGGGGGGGGGGGGATGGGTGCGTGCTGCAGTTTGGGAACGGCCGTTACATGGGCACACATCCATCTCCACTCACCTCCATGCACAGAGCAATCACCATTGTCACTGGTTGCTCCATGTGTGGGTGATGTGTGGAGGTGGGTGGAACGCAGGAGTACACACGCACCCCCACCCACGGCGGTCACACGGGCGGGCCCCCCCATGTACACGTAGCGGATCTTGTGTAGCCAGCAGTTATGGTGTGTGTGTCTCGTGTGAAAAGGGACGTAGAGGGAGAAAGAGACCAGCAGGCTAGGGTAAAAGTCCACCATAACTGGCCCAACCAAGGCCAAGAAGGGATAAATGGAGCTCATGCTTAACTTTTAGGGAGCTGATCTGCGCTTCAAACTTGAATCTGAAATTGTTACCTGTTCTTCACCTATAATAAATTTGGTTTGTGTATACATTAACCTGGAGGCTGGTGTACAGTCTGTCTCCTGCTGCTCGGCTGCGACACTGATGTTAAGGTAGCACCACCAGGAAGCAGGTCAGTGAAGGTGTATCAACTCTGAGAAGAGTAAACCAGGACCAAGGGGCTGGCCTGTAGATTCTTGGGGAGAAAGGTGTGACAGGCTGGTGGCAGCAAGGAGTCCCAGAAACCAGTGGGATCACCACAGTTAGGCCAAGGAAGGGAGGTTGGGGGCAGGGCGCCCACTCACGTAGCCAGCAGCTCTATCCGCCCTGGCCATGGTGGAAGATCTGACAGCGGCCCACCCGCCTGGCCCCGCAGCGTGGCAGCTGCGCTTACCCGCTACAGGGCCGCACGGAGATCAGGCCCTCTGCAGCTTGTGTGCCTGCACCCCTACTCTCCCAGCCACTGTACCACCCTGCCTCTCTACGGCCGAGTGTAAATCAGGAGCTCTTGTGATTTAATCTACATGACGACCAGTGCAGGGGGTGGGACAAGAAAGTGATTAATGGAAACCAAATAAACCATTCAGGGTTTTTGTTGGCTTTCATTTCCAACATGGAAATGGCCAATATCAGCCTTTTCCTGGTCTTTTACATTTCAGGGTGCCCACTCCTACTGGGAACATTTCCTGGGGCTTAGACCCACCTTGAATTAAATTGCCAGAAGCCTTCCCCACAAACTAAACCCTGCAACAAGTATGCTTTGACAACTTTTCAGAAGTTCCCCTCTCTGGCCATAGTGCTGCCTAGAGGCTAAAACAACAGGTGTGCGTTAGAAACCAAGATAGTTATTGATCAAATTGTAAGAGGTTTTGTAGCTGGAATTGTCGAGATTATGTTTATTACACATACAACGCAGTGGGCACAGTAGTCTACAAATGGTTCCAAGCTAGTAGGTAATAACTCTGCAAAAAGAAATGTGAGCAAAGACTTCTCATAGCAGAATCAGAAGCTGTCAAAGATATACGCTATGTACAAGTTAAGACTCATATTACTTGTCATTAAAAATCCACTTACTTACACCCACTTAAGCCACCAAGGAGATGGGCTTGCTTACACTCCCATCTCATTTAAGAGTATAACACCTTGGAGTTCTCCCCTCCCCATAACGAAATGTAACATTACACCAAAGGCTCCTAAACTGTAAGTCCTGACCCTAAGTGTGTTCATATCATCTATGGATGGAGTCATGATCCGAGCAATATTCAGTATACTTTGTCTCCATACTGTCCAGGGTCACAAGTTAATGATCAAATCCCAAGATGGGGTTATACAGGAAAAAGTTTGGGAACCACTGCATTAAACATTTACAGACGCTTCTGAAGCTCTAGTATAGAAAACAGTAAACGTATTGTGAAGGCTACTCTAGGATGTGTCTCCTACAAAGCTATAAAATACATCATTTTAAGAAATAGATATTAATACGACGGAGGAGCAGCATGTCCACCATTCCAATTGCAAAACAGCATACCTCACAGGCTGCTTCACAATGTGGCCCAACAGCCAACAGATTGGGCTGTGGACCAAACCCATTGCCAGCTAGGATCATATAACATCCTGGTGTCAACTGGATCTGTGAGCAGGAGGGCGTGGGATAGAAGAGAGCTGATTGATAAATAAATAAACAACAAAAACCTGCAGCAAGGGTTTGTAAACTCTTAGGAAAGCACATGATGCAACTTTAGGCCTCTTAACTGCTCGAAGGAAACATACTAGGGGGGGTCATTCAACACCATGTGACCGGCCAGCTTCCCATAGCGCAGTTGCTGTTTCGGAGAGGGGGTGGGTTCCCCTTCTCTGAAGGCAGGGTCTCAGCGGGCACCCCGCAAAGGCCCGAAGCAGCCAGTCAGGGGATGGCGGCTCCCCCTGAGATTCACAGAGGACAAAGTCCCAGGCAAATCCTTTCGGAAGGGGCTGCGGCGCGGCCGGGGCTGAGAGAGGGGACGGCCCGCAAGGCCAAAGGAAACTTTGCTGTAAGCGGAGACTGAGGAATGAAAAGCCCTTCTGAGTCCCGACCCCCTGCAGGAAGAATGCACCCACCCCCGGTTGAGCTCAGGTGCTTCCCGGGCACATGGACCCAGCAGCGGCTGCAAGAGGCTCCCGCAGCCCAAGAAGATGCATTTGCTTCCCCTCAGGGCAGGGATTCCTCCGGGAGGGAGGGGGGGCGGTGGCCGGGCCGCAGGGCGGGGACTCGGCGCCAGTCTAGCCGCAGGAGGCGGCGGGAAGCTCTTACCTTCACGGCCGGGGTAGCCGCCGCTGCAGCCATGTCTGCTGCTGCTGCCGGAGGGAAAGAGAAAGGAGGAGGCGGTCCTTGTGCCGAGACCCGCCAGCCTGGCTGCGGCGAGAGCTCCCGCCCTGCTGCCACGCGGGGGGTGGAGCGGCTCTCCAGACGCTAGACAGAGTTTCCCTTCCCCGGGCAGCTCCCTCCACGCGCCGGAGACCCCCGACAGGCAAGGGCAACCCGCCGCCAGCACTGAGCAGCTTCGGGCGCGCGGGCAGACCGGCTCTCGGGCTCAGTCACTAGCCGGGGCTGCAAGACGAGACTGACAGCTAGTACTGCAGGCCATGCTGGCGCCGCGAAAACAGGATCTGGCAGCCAGGGGCATAAACCAGACTGGGCTAGGTCCGGGGCAGAAGATGAATTCTACCCCTGGGGCGGGGTTGCTAGGAGAGGGGGACCTGGGTGTGGCGATGCCAGTGTCTCAGGGCTCCAGAAGAATCCCCAGTATCTGTGGGTCGGCGGGGAAGAAACGAGAAATGCAGGCTGTATTGGAGTCAGTGCAGCCCTGCAACCTGTATTTATCATAAGTGCCCTCTAAATTTTGCATATCGGGTTGCCCAGTAACCCAGAGAAATCGGGGCTTGCTGGGGCCCTCCTGTCAGAAAGAAGGGCCAATAGAGACTTTCCTACCCCCTATATGAGGTGATCCCACCTCCTGTGAGGTTACATCAGAAAGGGGCATGATAGCCCTGTTGCCTTGCCCTGCCCCCTTTGAATGAAAGTCCAAAGGGAGATGGTGACCCTAGCAGGGAGGCCAGGGCAGGAGCCGAAGGGACTCGGGTTACCAAGGCAGTGTGAATAGGGGAAGCTGGGGGACAGAGAAGGAATTGGGATTGTTGGAGGAGTGGAGGGAGGCAGGGTGGCCAGGCAGGGAGGCAAACAGTGGGGCGCATGGGTGTCAGTGGAGTGACAGAGGACCCCAGGGTGTGTGCTGCCATGCCTTGTACCTTGGGGTGTTAGCCCCCTGCCAACTGGGCACAGGGGTGAGGCAAGGGACAACAGCAAATGATGCAGCAACACTGGTGTGCATCCTAGGCTTGTGGACCCCGGTGCAGTTGCACAGCCTGTTCCTATTATAGCTGCGTCCCCCAATACCAGCTCTGCTGATTCCACAGAACAGAACATCCCCACTCCATAGGGTACTATCAAATGGCATGCTGGCTCCATAGGACGGAACGTGCCAGCCTCGCAGAACCCCATATGCAGAACATGCTGATCCCATAAAATAGGGTGTGCCAGTTCTACAGAACCCCATATGACAGAACACAATGACCCCATAAAACATCATGCCAGCTCCATGGGACAAAACAGGCTGACTCCATGGAAGAGAATATGTCCACTTCATAAAGCCTTATAGGACAGAACACACCTGCTCCATAGAGCTCCGCAGAAGAGAACTTTCCAGTGCAGTAGAAGACACTCCAGCTCCATGGAATTTCATAGAACTGACACCTTTTCAATTTTCAAAATTTCAATTATTTTTGAAATTTTGATATGGTAGCCCTATCCTCTCTATCGTTAGAAGTAAACATTACAGACATGTTGTCAACATTACAGCATGGTCTCAGCATAACCTGCTAACATTTATTTAATTTTATTTATTTTTCCATTTTTTACCATGCACTTCCCAATAAGGCTCAGGGGACTTACAAAACACATACTAACATATAAGAGTAACTATCCGCCCACACCCACCAACCCTCTCCCTAACCCCTCCGCCCAACCCTCTCCCTAACCCCTTCCTGCCAAACGCTTAGCCAGGCAAAAAGGCCTTGCATCTCTACAGGAAGATGAGCAGACTTGGGCTTAGGTGGACCTCCAACAGGAGGGAGTTCCATAATTGGGGAGCAGCCACTGAGAATGCCTCTCTGCATGCCCTTGTAAAAACTTCACTGGCAGTTGGAGGGCACCCTTGACTGACCTCAGAGGCTGTGATAGATTATAAGAAAAGAGGTGGTCTTTCAGATAACTTGCAACTAAAACTCCCCAGAGACTTTCAAATTTGCATGTAAACACACACAATTGCATAATGTCATATATAATCACAGAATTTGAGATTGCATGCAAATTGTAGACCTGCTGGTTTTGAGTCACAAAAGAAGGAAGAGGAGCCAGGAGTAGTTTGGAATTGTGGTGCAGGAGGCATCTCTGAGTGGGAGATAGGCTGGGATCAACAGACAGCAAAGGCAAGAGGGTTCTGGTGGTGAAGAAGAGATTAGGAGCAGTTTAGAACTCGACACAGCTGGCATAACCTTTCAGAAATGGTGTCCATGTCCTTCCCCCTTCTCTGGGTTCTCCCCAGATTCTCAGCTGCTGCTGGCTTTTCCAACTGCTCTGTCTGCTCCTACTAGTCAGGAAATAAATAGGGTGCAGATGTGGGGAGGGGGTCAGAGGGTTTCTTCGCCCTTCCCTGTCTCCCAGCCTTGGAACTGCAGGAAGGAGCTGTCATCCAGAATCTGTTCCATCTCTAATAAAAGGTATTGATTGGATGTTATAAAACAGAGTTGAGCAAATAGCAGCTTTGGAGCTCTATGCATATCTACTGCAGCTCTTGGAAGAAGTGTTTGCCTGGAGTCAGGGTGTCCATGCAGTTCCCTCAGTTCCGCTTCCTTCATGTGCGCCACCTAGCACTGTGCACTCACCTTCCCTGCCTCCTCCAACTGCAGGCAGGGGCTGCCCACTGACTACCTACAGCAGCAAAAGCAGTGTAAAGTGACTTTTGCTGGTGCATGGAGGGGGCAGGAAAGCTGAGTGCCCAGTGCTGGGCAGCCCATACCAGCCGGTAGCACAGACAGAAGAGATGGGCAGAGCTTGTAGGATTACAACAGTGGGAGAGGCAAGCAGCAGGGAAGGGGGGCACTGCGGTAGGGCTTTTTACATCGGCGGCACTGATAGACAACATTTAGGGTGCCTGAGTTTTGAACGCATGATCCTAGGGTAAACAGGCCAAAGCAAGACTCTTGGACGGATGACCAAGAAGAAGGAGGCAGAGAGAAGAAAAAGAAATCAAAGATATAGTCTGTTCCTAGCAAGCAGAAGGGGATGTTTTGCTGAAGCAACGAAGCATATCTGAAACTGCTATTCCTAGCAAGCAGAAGGGGATGTTTTTGCTGAAGTAGCGAAGCATATACTAGCCCTCTAAAAAAGGAATGGAGCAACTGAACTAAACACCTGGAGACCCAACGGGAGAGGCCATACCTATCAATAGTAACCTCACACAGATAGCCAGGAAATGGTTTTGAGGTTCTGGGGTGTGGACTGTAGCTCTTCAAAAACACCTGGTAACTTAAGTTCTTTTCAAGAGGCAGCAGAGCACATCTATGACAAAGTGGCAGATCGAAAGAAAGATGCCACCTGCAAGATCGAAAGAAAGATGACAAGAATACCAAACTGCAAATAGTCCCTGGATCACTGCCAAAATAAGTAAAAAGCAAAATAACTAGCGGAGTGGTGTATAAGAAGGAGACACCAACCCACTGACAACAGAAGAAGGGACGAAGAAACCAAGCAACCCAGCACCCAGTCTCCTGCACGAGAGACATCACCCCAGAGTCTTTTCAACGGGGTTACTTTGGACCTGGCCAGTCCAAATGTATGCCTGAGTAAGTATGAATGGAATAGATAGACTTTAGACGATAAGATTATAAAACTTATGAGACTTAAGATGTTTGTATGGTTTAAAACTTAAGATGTTTATATGATTTACGAATCATTAATAAATTGTTATAATAAATTTTATCCTTGTTATTCAGTTGGTGTCCTCAATATATGTTAATGGTCAACAGAATCCCTTATTCTTGAGAATCTTTGGAACTGATCACTCCAGAGATATAAATATTATGGGACAAATGAGTCAATAAGAAGTTTGACAATATAATTCCAGCCTGTTTTAAGTCTCTTGAATTAATCACAGTATCCAAAACCAAACACTGTCATATTGGTTGACTAAATGTGTGAATGTTAATAACTGTGGTCCAGGTCTGAGACCTAAGCCAAGTTCAGCCGCCCAGAAGCCATCCTATATGGTTGGTTTCTATCGCAAGGGGGCTTGGTGGAACCTCATGTACCCCACGGGTGTGATTGTGTAAACCATCCCCCTTCATGAGTCAGGTCCTACAGTCAGTTGCCTTTCTGGCACTCTGTAAGGAAATGGACTTCCTTTCCTCTGTGTGAGTGTATGAGAGTGTTGATAATACACCAGTGATTTATTAGTGAAAACATTTAAAATCCCCAAAAGGTATATTTCTCAATAACCCATATAGGAGTCCCAAAACACATGAGACGTATCTAACAAATACGATACTGTGGGGATTCAGAGATTTTCAGTGGTTAAAGACAAGGAGAAGTTTATGTGAACAAACTTTGTGTTAAATAATATTAGAGGTGGTGAAAGTCCACAACAGGGGAATCCTGTTAAATAATATTAGAGGTGGTGAAAGTCCACAACAGGGGGATCCTGTTAAATAAATACTGTTTTCTTTAATAGTAGTATTAAAGAGTGAGTCTGAGACTACATTGATAATGGGTCTTTGTGACTGTCTATAGACACTGGGCCAAGAGACTCTGTGGTCAAGCCTGGACCCAGTCTAAAAGAAGAGAAAGAGAAATCCCATAACAGCACTGGGTGTTCATGCGTGGGTGAATCTTGTGTAAAATCCATGATGGGTGCGTGTGTGCGTGCGTACTTCTGTGAACATGCATACACACCCACCTCCACCCATCGCACAACTGGCGAAAACAGCAATTGCTCCATGTGTGTGCGATGGGTGGAAGTTGGTGTGCACCTGTCTACACCCTCCCACCACCACGCATGGACCAGCGTGAACACTGACCACCCCCCGTGCCGTGGCCCGTGTAAAAAGGGCCTCTGTGTGTGTGTATGTGTGCGCACGTAGGAGAGAGCACGTATACATGAAGACTACTAGAGTGACATTCAGTGGTGGCCCTTGGCCATATGAAAATATTTATATTTCTACCCTGCCCTCTCGCAAAAGCAACTCAGGTCGGCTTACAAATTTAAAAAATAAAACAATCATAATATAAATACAAATATATAAAAAATAACAGTATAAAAACACACTAAAACATCAAACGTACATAAAATGAAGATAACCTCCCCACAACCCAAGTAACCCATTCCACCCTCCCCCACCAAACACCTGGCGGAAGAGCCAGGTCTGACAGTTTCGTTGGAAAGTGAGAAGATTTGGGCAGAGGCAAACCTCCACCAGGAGGGAATTCCAGAGCGACGGTGCAACTGCCAAGAATGCTCTCCTGTCTGAACCCACCAATACTGCGGGACATCCAGGAGGGCACCCCCAGACGACTGCAGAGGCCACCCAGGGGTGTGTCGATCGCTCAGGTAAGCAGGGCCTATGCCGTGAAGGACTTTATAGATCAACACCAGCAGTTTGAATTGGGCCTGGAAAACAACAGGCAGCCAGTGCAGTGCTTGGAGTACAGGTGGGTATATGCTCCCTGCAGCCCGCTCCAGTAAGGAGACGGGCTGCTGCATTCTGCACTGGCTGCAGCTTCTGAACCATCACCATGGGCAGCTCCATGTAGAGTGCATTGCAATAGTCTAGCCTCGAGGTGATGAATGCATGGATGATAGTTGCGAGATCGGAGTCCGAGACATATGGGCCGAGCCTTTTCACCAGATGTAATTGGCGAAAGGCGACCCTGGCCACAACCAACACCTGGGAATCCAGACATAGCTGCAAATACAGGAGCACCCCTAGACTCCACACAGATGAAGCCAAATGAGGAAGAATACCCCCAATAATGGGGGAAGCCTCCTCACCCAGATCACCGGTCCCGCCAACTAACATCACCTCTGTCTTATCGGGATTGAGTTTCAATTGGCTTGACCTCATCCAATCCCCCACAGCGACCAAGCAATGAGACAGCAGGGCCTGGGTCGGATGAAAATGACAAATACATCATCTGGGTGTCATCAGCATATTGATGGCAATGAACCCGCCAGCTGCGTACAACCTCCCCGAGAAGCTTCATATACACGTTAAACGAGAGGGGGTAGAATGGAACCCTGTGGGACCCCACACAGGAGGTCACCAGGGGATGAAGTACAGTCCCCTAGCACCACCCACTGAGATCTATCTGAGAGGTAAGAATGGAACCTTACAGGTCCCGCAGGCGTGTCACCAGCAACTCATGGTTAATGGTATCGAAGGCTGCTGATAGATCTAATAGGACCAACAGGGTCATACGACCCTTGTCCAGTTCCATGAGAAGGTCATTGACCAAGGCCACAAGCACTGTCTCCATGCCGTGGCAGATGAAAGGGCAGTGTTGCATGCTGACCAAGCTTCACTGAAATGCTATCGTTTGTATTATTATTATTAATAATAATAATAATAATAATTATTATTATTATAAGCATTTGTATAGCGCCAGCTGTGTACCTGGCGCTTTACAGAACAATAAGATAGACACGGTCCCTGCCTACGGCTCACAATCTAATAGACACGGAGGGGGAGACAAGGAGAGGGGACATAGGGAGAGACAAGGGATAAATAACATTCAAGTGGATGCGAGGTCCCAGGTGCACATGCTTGGATTGGTTGCAGTTAGGCAGGAGTCTGTGGGGAGGGCAGACAGTAAATATTGAGAGGAAAGTTCTAACAGGCGTCGGGAAAGGCGGCGAGGAAGAGGTGGGTTTTGAGGAGGGATTTGAAGGTGCAGAGGGAGGGGGCGAGTTGGATGTGGGCAGGGAGGGAGTTCCAGGCATGGGGGGCAGCAAGGGAGAAGGGACAAAGGCGGTTAGGGGAGCAGGGGAGACGAGGGAGAGTGAGGGAGGGGACAGAGGAGGAGCGGAGAGTGCGTGCAGGAGTGTGCAAGGAGACTAGGGCTGAGAGGTAAGAGGGAGCCAGGTTGTGAAGGGATATGTAAGTGAACACCAGCAGTTTGTGAAGGATGCGTTGGGGAAGGGGGAGCCGGTGAAGCGAGGAGAGGAGAGGCTGCACGTGGTCGAAGCGACGTTTGTAAGTACGTGTGGTTTAGAAATTACACTTTTGAGGATTCCATCTCAAATAGTCTGAGTTGTACATACTTCTAACCAAATTGCTATCCTTTGTGGCCATGTACAGTAAGCTTAGTCTCTGTGGCCTGCTGTGGTATGCAAAGTATTACCCAAGAGAGCCACATTTTTAAAGACTGATGAGTTACTACCAAGCAAACTAGCTGTGGGAGACTATTATTAGCCTCCTCTCTTGTGGGATAAGGGAGACTGTTACTGGACTGGACAGCTAAGACAGCAGCCAGAAGAAACTTGAACTCTTCCTAATACCTATAAATTATGTGAGCCAGAGGGGGTGGGGAGGGGTCATCAATTTATTATTTTAAATACACTATAGAGAAATCCAGTGTGCTTCATGTAAAGGCCGAGAAGGAAATATTTGGCTAGTCTGTTTGTTCACAAACTGCAAAACCATCATGGTTATATTGTACCTGGTCCTGACTGTAGAGGAAAATGTAGAAGGATTTATAAGGTTAAAACAAAACCATACTGATGTGAGCATAGTTTTATGCTACAGAAAGATGTAATTACGTTATAGCTGGTAGCCCATCCTGAAGCAGACAGGGTTGGTGATGCTCTGTTCATCTCTTCTTTCTTTGTCCCTGCTCTAGTTCTGCAGCTCCAGGTATTGGGAAAGTGGCCAAAGCCTCAACTAGAAGTAAGACATAGGTGGCTATACCTCCCCTTTAATAGAGGATGCGTATGAAAAATACATGGTGCAGGGTTACACTGGAACCAATGCAGCCCTGTAACATGTATTTTTCATAAGTGCTCTCTTTCAAAGAGGAAGTATGGCCATCATCTCCTCCATAAGAGTATGAAAGTGCCCTTGAGACTTCCTCAGTCCAAGGTACCACTCCACAGCAAGTCTTCTAGAGCAACCCTTAGATTGTCAGCTGCTAAAAAATATTTATGACAGTCAAGGGCATTCATTTAATTATAGTGGCATAGGCTTCAGTCCTGAATATATATATATATATGAAAATATATATCCAGTCTTATAGCTATATATATGAAAATATATATCCAAAATAGCAAACATCTGCATGGGATTTGCACACAGGTGTTTTGCAGTGTGTTTAGCAAAACACAGGTGTTTTGTGTTTAGCAAAACACAGGTGTTTTGTGTTTAGCAAAACACAGGTGTTTTGCTTAAGTGTTTTCAAGATTGGGGTCATATGTTGCAGCAAAGGTGTAGTTCAAATTTCATATTTGAGAAAGGATAAAGTAAGAACATTATAGGGCTCCACCACAGCTGTAGGTGTGCTTTTGTCTGTGGCAGCAGCATGAGTTTGTGAGGTGGAGGGGCCTAAACTCCACAAGCCTTGTTGAACCTTTTCCTAAGCCTTGCAATCACTCTGCCCTCCTCTCTCTTGTGGGATAAGGACATCAGCGGAAAATCAACCCAATTATCACTTTAATCCCTCTTCTTTGATAATTATCCACCACTTTAATTTACCGATACAAATTGGTTAAAATGCTTTAAAATTATCAAAATTTAAAAATCAAATGTATACACAATCAGAGGAGGTTGTGGGTGGTGGTGGTAGAGAGCGTGTTTTGAATGAACTGTAGAAAAGATCTGCTGTATACTGCAAATAATCTGTTGCTGGGGACCTCTATTCACTGCATTTTTGCCATTGCCATCAAAGGGGGAAATGCATTTAACATGTGTTCCTGAGTTGCATCAGATCACCCGTAAATTATTTCATAACACATTTTTACTAGCTGTGTAGTCTAAATTTAAAAAGAAGGGGGCAGTGATATTTGGTTGACTAAAGCTCTGATCCTTAGATTGCTCCACTCCTTAGATTGCAAATTCCATTCACTTCACATACTATTTTATAGGATACAATGCATGGAATCATAGCAAATATTCAGAAATCAGCTAGTGTAATTGTAATTGTAATTTATTAACAAAGTTTATTAGGCCAATGGCCCATTACAACCATTTTAAAAATGCAGTTTTCCAAATGATATAGCTCCAACTTATAAAAACAATAAAGAGCAAATAACAAAAAACACATAAAAGTAGAGCCATACATAAACGTAAAGTGAGTACAACTCACATAAAACATACACTCGGCAATAAGCTAGTGTGCTTTAGAAAAAAATCAATAGATTCTGGCCAAAGATGAAAAATTAGTGACATTAAATTGCCCAGAAAGCAGAGATGCCATCCTCAAACATTAGTATTAAAAGCAAGGGGAGACATTTAGAATCTGGTGGAGAAAAACATTTTTACAAGAAAACATTTCAACCTCAAGATACCAAGAGAGTAACAGAGCAGTACTTTGGAAATTAAGTATTGCTTTGTTGTACATAGATACCACCTACTGTCCTGCAGGTGGCAGCATATTTTCATGCTACTGAAAATATAAAAAGTGTTTTTTTTAAATTATGTAAGAGCTGAGACAAGAGAAATGCAGTTTACTTCCATAGTTCCTAACTTGTGCCAGGGGAAACTGGTGTACCTCCTCAGGCTGCCAGGTGTGCCCCGAAAATTTAGGTAATTACAGTTGCTCAGTGGACCATTTCCCTCCAAAGCCATACTGCAGCTGTTATAATGGATATTAAATAATATTTAATATGATATAATGCAGTCGTTCATGCCATTTTCTCTTTGATTACATGCAAGAATGGTTTCAGAATAATATGCAGTTTAAGCTGATGGCTCTGTTTACAGGTAAGCACTGATGTGCCATGAAACAGCCTAAAATGGTTGGGAACCTCTGGCATACTGAAAAGGTGAAAGAGGAAAAATCAGAAATATACCTTGGTTAGTGTAAAAAGCCGCTAGCTCCAGGGTAAGCAAGCAGTTCTTTGAAGTAGGAACAGCATTTTTCTCTGTTCTGATAGCATCTTGCACAACTACAGGGCACAATAATCAAGAATGCACAGAGCAATCGAACTTGACAATTTATGTGAGCAAAGCACTTAATGGATAAAGAGCTAGACTTAAATTCCAGTTGTATTTTTAGTCCTTGAACAGAATGACTTAAAAACATCAGGGATAAATTCTGTCAGGTATGCTCCTGGAGTGAAATTCAGAATGAAGAGCCAGTGCAAGACCCGCTATGGATGTAATCACATGAGAGGCCCCCCCTTTGCCCTGGATCCACCTGATTGCGTGAAGGGCACCTGCCAGATGTTTGCCCCAGGTTGGACTGGGGCAGCTCCACACAGTGACATCCATAGAAACAAGGAGCATGCTGTGTGGGTTAACCCAGCCCTCCAACAGGGTCTCACCACCACGCCAACAGATGGGAGCAGCAGCTTCCTCTGGGGGCCTGATTCTGCTGCCGCAGGAGTGGAATCTTGGGGTTCTGCCTATGTGATGGATTTCCCTGGCAGAACTGGAGTGGAGGGAAAGGTGACGGCTGCTGGTCTGCCTGTTTGAAGGCAGGGCTCCCTGCTCTGTCCCTGCAGGTGACTGCTGTGTAGGGCCCCATGGAGCAGTTCTGGTCTCCATGCCCATGTGAAAACGCCCTACATCACTGAAGTCCATGGTAGGGTGTATGCAAAGAACCAGGTCTGATGCTTCAACTCATGTCTTCCCTAACATGTTCTTGAGTGGGTCTCGTCAGGCTTCTAAATGATGATACAGAATGTGAGGAAGACAGGTACAGTTGGGTACCCACAGGATCCATGTTTATGCAGCTTCAGAGACTCTGGCATTCTGCATACAGGTGGGGAGGAATTGCAGTTGGTATTGTTGTCCATTAGCTGGCGTTGTAGCTTCAGTGAGGCATAGGAGCCATACTCTTTAGTCATAGTTTGTGGAGGCAGGGAGAGCAGGGAAGGATTTTACCTGACTATACCAAGTTAGCACTAACCAAGAGCCTGTTGACTCTTGATGGAAATAAATAGCACATGGCATGGAAAATAAGATGTCGTTCGTTTGTGGGGATAATTTCCTTCATTTGGTTATTCTGTTAAACTCAGTTCTTAATTCTTACGTGTAGCACTAGTTTGCTCTGAATTTTTGCTCACAAAAAATGGATGCTGTTAGAGCAGTGATTTCTGGAGTGGAATGTTTTTGTTGAAAGCAGCATCCATCAATGGTCTTGATCAGATGTACATTTTGCTACTAGAACTTCTTCAAATTGGCCTCAAAATGTATCAGAAATATCAATAGTGGGTTATTCTTCGGCCAGTTGTGAGGTGTCATTACAACCCTTAGAACTGGATTTAGCAAGAAGATCCCCATTGTCATGCACAATAATCTCACTGGATTCAGCAAAACTATTCACATACTTCAGTAGCTTGCTTAATCAGGATCATGGTTATTTATTTTTTTACTGTTGAGCCTTGATTTTTCCTCAGAATTTCATGGTAGGGTGTATGCAAAGAATTCCATTTCCAGGATTCTTTGCTTCATATCTACAAGAATGTCCTTTTTTTATTTTATTTTATTTTTTGTGTTCACTGAGGAACTAAACATTTAACCCGAACTGTTACCTTATTTATTTATTTATTTATTTATTTATTAGAATGGCTTTCTACTTGTTACTTGTGTGAGACTGTATACCAAGGGGAAACTCATAAGGCTCCAGCTTAGATCACTCAAAAATCCTATGACAATATTGTACCAAAATTCTCTAGCTTTTTAGTGTATAGGAGTTTGTAAGAATTTCTGGGATTGAGTAGAAGAGTTCTATGATAAATGAGAAGATCATATGCTTTAGATCAGAGTAGGAACTCCCATTCCCCCTCCCTTTGTGGGTCACTTTGAACATGAATATATGATCTATTGGCCAGATAGGAGTAGGGGCATAGATGTACTCAAGATGAGGAAAGGGAGGGGACGGGTTCAGATCATGGATTTATGCTGTGGATCCGCTCACATCCAAGTGCATGCTGTTATCTCTACTGTCAAACATTTTCAGTGCTTGTTGGTAAGGGCTGCACCCATGGGCCTGATCCAGGAATTGGAAAGGGGCCAGGTAAAAAGTTGCTCCAGGCTAGATTTGACCAACCCCTGCTGTAGACAATCCATACAAGTTAAATAAAGCATACTCTCAGAATTACCGGGAAATATCCTGCCAACAGGCTGAAAGTATTCTAAAAAGTTATAATTTTAAAATTGCATAATTTTACAAATCTCTTATTTAGTTTAAAAAATAGATACACTGGGTGAAAACATAAGTGACAGTGGTGGTCTGCCTTCATGTCATGACCTGGGCCAGGGGGCCACTTGCACCCCAGTCAGGATCTGGTCTGGTTGTGGAACAAATGTTCACACAGCGCCCCCCCAGGAGGGGGTGTGTGATGCTGCACATATATGGGGCTGTCCAGCCAGTCCCCCATGCTACATCCAGTGGCCCACCTCTCCCCACATGACAGGCAGCCACCCGTCATGGGGGCCACACCAGACTGGGCAGAGAACAGCGGGCTACCACACACAATAACTCACTGTAGCCCGGTCATTCAGACCTTTCCCCGGGTGTCTTGCCGGGATTTTACTAGAGGAATGTTGAGTTTTTCCAATAGGTTATTGATGACTATCCCCCCCCCGCCCCTTTCTTGTATTTGTTCCCATACTTTCATTCACTTGTACATTTACACTACATGTTCCTAGTGTCATATGTAAACTCTCATCCATCCTCCAGAGAAAGATGTCCCTCGTTAACAGTGGTGCATAGTTTCTCCTTCTCATTCTACAAAGAAGACAGAACTCTCCTGTCTCCCTCTGCTGTTTGAATATTAAACACTGTTTGCAGTACACACAAGGATTAACAAAAGGTGAAATAAGAAGATAATTATCTAATTAACAATATGACTCAGAGCTAGACAATTCATTTTGTAAGTTCTGTTGAAAATCTGACAATTATTTTAATAAGTTACTCTATTGATAAATTACTTGTCTTTCTTCAAACTCCCTTGCCCCCCCCCCCCCCCCCCCCCCCCCCCCCCCCCCCCCCCCCGTCATCTCATTTAGGGTAATATTCCATCGAGGTATAATTTTTAAAAACACAAGCAGACCTAATTATTACGTTCTTTGATTTACTATTGCATATCCTGGATTTCAGAATACAGGTACTGCCAACCTAATGCTTCAGTGCTCTTGCCTGACAGCTAGACTGATTCAGAGTGCTGCAAGCATGATTGGTTTTGCTGTATTTGAAAAATTAACACTGTAGACTCAACCCTTTGTAGAATTCTCCGTTCAGTCACCAGTCTCACTCTGTGTTCAGAAGCTGAGAAGTGAATGCATGTCCTTATGGAAACACTCGTGCAGTTGATCTTCCTTCTGATGAAGACAGTTGGAACCTGTACCAAACCTGTCTCAACTGGAAGTTCCTCTCTGTCTGTCTTACAGCATGATATTTCCTTTATTCTAACCACGTGTGTTAGGACTTTCAACAGAGTTTATAAGTGTTGAAAATACATTCCTTTGGTTGCATCCCCCCAAGCACCTTATCCTGTTTGTTTGCTAGAAACAGCAGGAGTAGACAGACAGATCAGGGAACCCTTCACCCATCCTATCTGTCCTACTCCTGCCAGGACCTGATTGGTCAATCTCCTCCCCCAGGAGGTTTCTCATCTTTTTTGTGTCTCAGAGAGCTTCCTTCTTCCCTCCTGAACACACCTAGTCTTAGGACTTAGTATAGATGTAGGCCTTTCCTATCCTACATGTATTTCCTAATAAAGCTACTTAAGCTTAAGTATGCTTCCTGCCTGCTTATTGATGATTAGCTACTCACACTCCTCTGTAAACTCTGCATTGGGCAAATGGATGCAATGATCTCACAGTCCTTGCATTTCCAACAGGGTTATGGGCCCAGACACCCAAAAGGCAGCGCAGAGTGAGTAAAATTGAGTGCTAGCATTAATCTTAAAGGCAGAAAAGAAAAGAAAGATTTTAGTCTCTGTGACCATGGATTCTATGCTGAAGGTCTCCATTCCAGAGAGGCTCACTGGAGCAACAAACTATGAAGCTTGGAGTCATAATGCAAGGATGGCACTGGGAGGACAAGGCCTAAGGAAAATGCTGGAGTCCAACAGACCTACAGATGCAGGGGCAGCACAAGAACTCTGGGATGAGAAAAATGACAAAGCTATGGCAATCATCTCAATGTCGGTGAGTCAGCGTTTACATGTGCACATACGTGACAAGTTAACTGCAAAAGATATGTGGGAAATTTTACAGAGACTGTATCAAGGGAAGTCAAATATATCAAAGATACAAATGCTTAAAAGACTTTGTAATATGAGAATGGATGAGAGTGAAGATTTTTCAGCTCATGTTAATGGCCTGCTTGAACTAGTCAGGAGACTGGAAAATCAAAAGCTGAATTTACCAGATGAATTGATAGTGGCATTTCTGCTGAACTCTTTACCACCAACTTTTCAAACAGTCTGTCAGATAATAGAAATGCAGGATAACCAATCTTTGGATGTTGTTATTCAGAAACTTGAGGAATTTAATATGGCTCAAATTAATGAACAGCCAAACTTTTCCTCACAGCTTGCCTGCAAGGCAGCTGAAAACAAGAAGCCTTTTGCAAATTCGAAAGGATCTGCAAGAGTTAAGCATTGCTTCAATTGTGGGGAAACCACGCATCTCACATATCAATGCACCAAAGAAGAAGTTCCCAGCTTCTCTGCAAAGAACAAAGGGAGTCATGATGGGGCTTTCAGCCTGATTGAGGACAAAGTGTCTCAACTTAAAAATGTGGAAGGAATAGAATATAAGACTGCTTCACATGATTTCTCTGTTGATTCTGGAGCAACTAAAAATCTAATAAAGGACAAAGACAGATTTATTGCTCTGGATAGGACTTATAGAACTCCGATAAGATCGGCTAATGGAGATAAAGTTTATTCTCATGAAAAGGACGAGCTGAACTTCTATCTCATCTGTGAAATGGTGAGAAAATGAAAGTTACCATTGAAGAAGCTCTATATATCCCAGAATTGGATCATAATTTTATAACTGTCAAGTATGCTGTACAGAAAGGTTTTGCAGTGCATTTTGAAGGAAAATATTGCAGAATTTCAAAGGAAAAGAAGCTTTTTATGTGAGGAATGCTGGATTCAAATGGCTTACTTAGGGTGGATTGCTTGCAACAGAATGAGTGTGCTAATGCTGCAAGAGACTGCAGACATAAGAACTGTGAAAGCAAATGGCACAGAAGGATGGGCCATAGAAATGCAAATGTGTTGCATGCACTTCCAGACCTAGCTAAACATTTTAAAATGAACTCATGTGCAACTAAAAATGAGAGATGTGTTTGCTGTGTCAAAGGAAAGGGAACTAGGCCCTCCTTTCCTCAGAGCAAGGAGGAAGCCACACAGCAACCCCTACAGCTCATTCATAGTGATATCTGTGGTTCTATGAAGACAAAAACAATTGCAGGAAACCAGTATGCATTGACTTTCATAGATGATTTTTCCAAGTTCACGTTCACTTACTTGATTAAAGAGAAAAGTCAGGTGCTGGAGAAATTTAAGGAATATGTTGCAAGAGCCAGCAATAAGTTTGGAAGATCACCTCAGATCCTAAGGTCAGATAATGGAGGTGAATATGTTTCAAAACAGATGAAAGAATTTTTGAAGCAAAAAGGAATTGAACACCAGACAACCATCCCGCATACACCAGAACAAAATGGAGTAGCAGAAAGAAAAAATCGCTCTCTCATAGAGATGGCGAGATGTATGCTTTTGGATGCGAATCTGCCAAACAAATACTGGGGGGAAGCAGTAATGACTGCCACATACCTGCAGAACAGGCTCCCAACCAAAGGTGCAAAAGCAACACCTTATGAACTATGGCATGGGAACAAGCCCAGTGTGGGGCACATTAGAGTGTTTGGCTCTAAAGCCTATGCTTATATCCCAAAGGCCAAAAGGACCAAACTTAACACCAGATGTGAAGAAGGGATACTTGTTGGCTATGCACAAGGATGCAAGGGATACAGAGTAATGGACACTGACACTGGAAATGTGAAGATAAGCAGTGTGGTCTATTTTGATGAAAATGAAAAGGAAAGCACTGATCAAATGCCAGACCTAATGAGGCCAAGTTCATCAAGACAGAAAAAGACTGCAGAACTGCAGATAAAAGAGGAAGCTGAAGTTTCACTTGATTTGACCATGTTCAATCAACCTGAACCAGAAGGGGGCACTGACACTAACACAGATGCTGATGCTGACACTGAAACTGAAGCAGAACCAGAACTGGAACCAGAAGGGGGCACCGACACTAATACTGAAGCTGAACCAGAACTGGAACCAGAAGGGGGCACCAACACTAATACTGAAGCTGAACCAGAACCAGAAGTGAGACGTTCTGGAAGACACAACAAAGGAGTACCAGCAGCGAGACTCTCCTACGCGGCAAAAGTGGAGGAACCACAGGAGCCCTCAACATGGCAAGACATTCAAAAGAATGCCAACCAGTGCAAGAAGCGCAAGAAGAAGAACTTGTTGAAGTGATTTATTGTCCTACAGAGGAAGTGATAGCGGATGTGCTGACCAAACCGCTACCCAGAGACAATTTCCAGAGGCTACGAGAAGCATTGGGAATTGTCAGCAGTGCACATAAATGATTCGGTGCACGGGACGATGAGAAGGGGTGTTGGAAATACATTCCTTTGGTTGCATCCCCCCTAAGCACCTCATCCTGTTTGTTTGCTAGAAACAGCAGGAGTAGACAGACAGATCAGGGAACCCTTCCCCCATCCTATCTGTCCTACTCCTGTCAGGACCTGATTGGTCAATCTCCTCCCCCAGGAGATTTCTCATCTCTTTGTGTCTCAGAGAGCTTCCTTCCTCCCTCTTGAACACACCTAGTCTTAGGACTTAGCATAGATGTAGGCCTTTCCTATCCTACATGTATTTCCTAATAAAGCTACTTAAGCTTAAGTATGCTTCCTGCCTGCTTATTGATGATTAGCTACTCACACTCCTCTGTAAACTCTGCATTGGGCAAATGGATGCAATGATCTCACAGTCCTTGCATTTCCAACAATAAGTACACAGTAGATATTGACAAACATTTCATTTAGTAACAACTGGGTTGTAGAGCAAGGGTTTAAGGTTGCCTGAACCAACCTACAGTTAAAACTATGAGTATAGTCCAATATAACATTGCTGTAGTTCTTCTTTCAATGCAGTATGATGGTGTAGTCATTGTATTAGGTAGATGAGAATTATGGGATTATTTGTCACTCTGCAATGACAACAGAATTCAGAGTGTGTTGTGACAATTTCAAACTTTAGCCCATTTTAGGTATTTTTAATACACTTGCTATGTAGTACTAAATATACCCATCCTCGGAGCTTAATCCTGCTCCCATATGAAGTCAGTTACAAGGCTCCTATAGACTTTGTACTAATGAAATTGCTCCTTCTGTTATGAAATAATCATTCCTGCTTGACAGAAAATATTGTAACTTGCTTTTAGAGATCTAGTGTGTAGCCTTATGTAAAGGCCCATGTGTCTGTAATAACTACACTTGGAACCAATGACCATACTTTAAAAAATGGATTTGATATGTAACTATTGTACCAAAACTTTGAACACATGTACTGATCCAGTAAGCGGGATTTCTAGAAATAAGCAGATAGACTACGTGTGCGAAATAATGTCCCAGGACTTTCACAAACTCCTAACATATTACCATGTCTTGCAAGATCTGTGATTTACATCATCCTGTTGCTAACTCATCTTGACCAACTGCACCCAGCCTGGAACAAAGAACTGAGAGTGTTTAAACAAAGGCACTTGATGAGAAGATGCTTGTATGCAACTTGCGCTACAGGAAAGCACCTAGTGGCCAGCTGCACCAACAAAGGAGACTTCTTGGCAGGTATATCTGTTCCATGCCCAGAGGGGAAGGAGAAGATGCTCCTGCCCAGGGAGATGCCAACTGATAAGCAGCCATTCAAGCGACCATCACCTCTCGGCACCCGCCTGACGAAGGTGATAACAGGAAAACAAGCACCAGAAATTGGGGTCACAAAAAATCAGCCAGGACACTATAAAAAGACTAAGCCAAATCCCAGAACTTTGTCACAGCACTTGAAATCTACTATGGTTCTCATGGGCTGTGACCCTTTCCGGGCCTCCTCCATATGGGGTCCTACAACTTGACCAGACCTGACCACCACCTACCTCTTGTTCCTGACAGATGATATCCACCATTTGAATTTGCAAGACATGTAAGACTCTGACTTTGGCTATTAGCTATTAGCTAGCTGGGCTATTGCTGCTGGATCAACAGCTTGACTCTATGCTTTGCAGTGTGCTATAATAAACCTAAGACTTGATTAAGACAAACTTATGTACATATATATTGACTCAAGTGAAACACGGTGCGGGGTCCCTCGATCCCAGGTGGGAGCTAATTCCTATCTTACATTTGGTGGAGAATTGCGTGCTGGGAGGGAAGATATCCTGTGGTTCCTACTATTGACAATACCAACCCTTTGGGGCAAGCAGGATTCTGCAGTTCCCCGTAAAAATTGCTACTTAGCTTTCAGCAGAGTTGATAAACTTTCAAGACACATTCACTTCACTACAATTCAGTCTTGCAAGCTGTGACAGACACATTCACTTCACTACAATTCGCAGTCATGCAAGCTGTGACAGACACATTCACTTCACTACAGTTCACAGTCGTGCAAGCTGTGACAGACACATTCATGAGAAACATGCTCAAATTCTTGTGAGAGATATTCTCAAGTACTAATAGTCTGTATCCATTTTTCACGGAATGATCCTTATAGACACGAGGCACACAGCTCTAAAAGGAGAGGTCTATGGGGTCTGTGTACAGGTACATGTGAAATATCAAAGCAGACACTCTGTGTTGTTTTTATTGTAACCCGGACTGTGCGCTGCATTGTTTGGCCAACAGTGCTGCTCGCACCCCGGAAACATACTGATATTGTCAATAAAGGGAATCAGGGTACTCTCCTAGGGTCACACCACATGAATTTTGTAAAAACTGTCAGTTCTTGGATACAGTACTAGCACACCCTGCATAAATAAAGAAAATAGCCTACATCTTGATCCAATAGCAACCCTAGCTCCATAATATGCCTCTGTTTAGGAAAAAGGAGGTGGCTGGCATCCCAGTAGGAGGGTGGGATAAGGTGCAAGAATTACCTGCCATTGTTGAAACAGTAAGAAATTATGGTCCCTGCACTTGGGTTGAAAATGCATTACAATCATCAGTTACCTTAAAACAACTCTGTGAAGTATGGGAGAAATACACACAACTGTATCATACTAAAAAGAAAACAGGGATTCTGCTTTCCTATGGTTACTCTGACAAGGCATTAACATGCTGTGTAGATAATGAACAGGAGAAGAATGCTAACAAAACTTTGGATCCAGCCTAAAGAAACCCCTGTGTGTGTGCATGTGTGTGTGTGTGTGTGTGTTGAGGAGGGGAATACAGAACAGTGGTGTTGGGAATGTAGTAGGTAAAAGGAAAAGATTTTAAGGATAGTTCTTGAAGGATAGGATTAACACTAGCTAGATGGGCATGGAGTAGCATCCATGCAAGGAGGAAAAACCCAGGCTAATCCTAAATCCAGTTTGGGAAGGGGTTCAGGCAGAGGCCAGGATGGACTTCTAAATCTACCTTTCCCAGGCCTTTAGGCACTGGACTACGCTTTTTGATGTGTTCCCTACCCCACAAGCAGAATTGTGTGTAAGTTAGAAAGAAGGTTAGAGAAAGTGTTTAAAAGGGTAACAAAGATTGCTTTTATTGTTGTGATTGGTAGTGTTGCCTTTTAGGTATTTTGTTTAGGTATTCTGTTAAAAATAGGGCCTCATCTACACTGTTTTTGCCACCATTTATCTTTGCCAGCAAGGGCTAAAACTATCTGTAAGGAGGAAATGGCTATAAATTACATGGGCAGGGCAATCTTCTGCTGTTAAAGTCAATGCGAGTTTTGCCAGTAGTTTTAATGGTGGAGGACTGTGCCCTGGGAAAGCACATTTCATTTTTTCCCCCTCCAGTGACTATTTTTAAGAGGCCAGTAGTTGTTCTGTAGCTCAGTGACAGGGCTTTGAACAAATCTTAAAAAGGACATGTATAAGAAACAGAAGGACGGACAAATCACCAAGGACAAGTACAGATGAGTAGGCCAAACCTGTAGGGACAGTGTCAGGAAGGCTAAAGCTCAGAATGAGTTGAGGCTTGCAAGATATGCTAAGAAAAAAAAAAAGGGGGGGGGGTTATTCAGTTATGTCCAAAACAAGAGAAAGAACAAGGAAGTGGCATCTGGAAGGGGCCAAGGAAGGGGCATCTGGACCCTGTCAGTTTTTTGGATCTCCCTCAGTCCACCTTTCGTCCGGGCTTTGGCACTGAGACTACACTTGTGGCCTTGGTCAATGACCTCCGATGTGAATTGGACCAGGGTCTTTTGACCCTGTTGATCCTGTTAGATCTTTCGGCTGCATTTGATACCATTGACTATGAGATGTTGGTGAGTTGCTTGCAGGACCAAGCTGGGGTGGGCAGAACTGTTCTTGAATGGCTCTGTTTTTTCCTGGCCGGAAGAACTCAATGTGTGGTGCTGGGTGAGTGTTCATCTTCTCCCCAGGACCTCATGTGTGGAGTCCCACAAGGTTCCATTTTGTCCCCTCTCCTGTTCAACGTGTACATGGAGCCCCTGGGTGAGGTTGTTCTGTTTGGTGTGCTCTGTCATCAGTATGCTGATGACACCCAACTTTAGCTGTCTTTTTCAACTGACCCAGACCTGGCAGTCGCAGTGCTTTCCCATTGTTTGGTGGTTGTGGGGGACTGGATGAGGGCAAGCCATCTGAGGCTGAATCCTGACAAGACAGAAGTGATGCTGGTGGGAAGGGCTAAGGGAGTGGTAGCACCCATCATTGATGGGGTCTGCCCTCCGTTGGTTCCTCAGGTCTGTAGTCTAGGGGTGCTCCTTGACTCGTGCCTCTGCCTGGATGCCCAGGTGGCGACTGTGGCAAAGGGAGCATTTCACCAATTACAACTGGTACGGCGGCTTCGGACATATGTCTCAGACACTGATCTGGCCACCATCATCCATGCTTTCATCACCTCAAGACTGGACTATTGCAACACACTCTATGTGGCACTACCTTTGGTGACGGTCCAGAGACTGCAGCTGGCGCAGAACGCAGATGCCTGTCTCCTTACAGGGACGGGTCACTATGAACACGTTACACCAGTGCTTCGTTCTCTGTACTGGCTGCCTATTCCAGGCCCAATTCAAGGTGTTGGTATTGACCTATAAAACCCTAAATGGTCTGGGCCCTGCTTATCTGTGGGATTGCCTCACACCTCGGTTCTGGACTGAGCCCTGGGGACACCACCCTCAAAGTCCCACTGGTATCTCGGGTGGCAACGATGAGGGGGGCGTTCTTGGTTGCAGCACTGCAGCTGTGGAACTTCCTCCTGATGGAGGTCCACCTGGCCTCAGACCTCCCCTCTTTCCAAAGACAGTGGCTTTTGGAGAGGGAGACTGGTGATGGGTGGGGGGTTAGTAGGGGTGAGGGAGGGTTTTTTTTTGGCTCTGCCTGGGTTGTTTCCTGGATTTTATATTTTATTGTTTTAATATTATGTTTTTAATTAAGTTATATTTTTATGTGTTTTTTAACTATGCTGTAAGCTGCCCCGGACTGCTGTGGCAGGAGATGGCAGCTAAGAAGTCAACATAAATAAATGGGAAGATTTTAGAGCAGATTATAAAGCAGTCAATCTGTAAGCATTTAGAAAACAATGCTGTGATTACTAGGAGCCAGCATGGATTGTCATGCCAGACTAATCTTATTTCCTTTTTTGATCGAGTTACTAGTTTAGTAGATCATGGAAATGCTGTGGACATAGTATATCCTGATTTCAGCAAAGCACTTGGCAAAGTCCTTCATGATGTCCTTCTTGACGAGCTGGTAAAATATGGGCTAGATGATACTACCATTAGATGGATTTACAGCTGGTTGAAGAACCATACCCAAAGAGTGCTCATAAATGGCTCCCCATCAGTCTGGAGGAAGGTATCGAGTGGGGTGCCTAAGGGCTCGGTCCTGGGCCCTGTGCTGTTCAACTCTTTATGAATGACTTGGATGAAGGAGTAGAAGGGATGCGTATCAAATTTGCAGATGATACAAAACAGGGAGGGATAGCTAACACCTTAGAAGACAGAAACAAGATTAAAAAGGATCTTGACAGGTTGGGAATTTGGACTGTCGAGAGTATGGAGTGGTTAGAGATAGTACAATCGAAATTTTTGAGAGCTTTATTACATGTACCGAACTGTGTTCCTAATGTGATACTGTGTGTAGCATGTGAATGTCTTCTGGTCATAGCCAGGGTTTGGCTTTTAACAATTTCTTTCGGGCTTCGGCTGTTATTTCCCGATTGCACCCCTTTCGCTTGCTATATTGAGGGATAAAACTGTTGGAAATACATTCCTTTGCTTGCATCCCCCCAAAGCACCTCATCCTGTTTGTTTGCTAGAAACAGCAGGAGTCGACAGACAGATCAGGGAAGCCTTCCCCCATCCTATCTGTCCTACTCCTGTCAGGACCTGATTGGTCAATCTCCTCCCCCAGGAGATTTCTCATCTCTTTGTGTCTCAGAGAGCTTCCTTCCTCCCTCTTGAACACACCTAGTCTTAGGACTTAGCATAGATGTAGGCCTTTCCTATCCTACATGTATTTCCTAATAAAGCTACTTAAGCTTAAGTATGCTTCCTGCCTGCTTATTGATGATTAGCTACTCACACTCCTCTGTAAACTCTGCATTGGGCAAATGGATGCAATGATCTCACAGTCCTTGCATTTCCAACAGGGTTATGGGCCCAGACACCCAAAAGGCAGCGCAGAGTGAGTAAAATTGAGTGCTAGCATTAATCTTAAAGGCAGAAAAGAAAAGAAAGATTTTAGTCTCTGTGACCATGGATTCTATGCTGAAGGTCTCCATTCCAGAGAGGCTCACTGGAGCAACAAACTATGAAGCTTGGAGTCATAATGCAAGGATGGCACTGGGAGGACAAGGCCTAAGGAAAATGCTGGAGTCCAACAGACCTACAGATGCAGGGGCAGCACAAGAACTCTGGGATGAGAAAAATGACAAAGCTATGGCAATCATCTCAATGTCGGTGAGTCAGCGTTTACATGTGTACATACATGACAAGTTAACTGCAAAAGATATGTGGGAAATTTTACAGAGACTGTATCAAGGGAAGTCAAATATATCAAAGATACAAATGCTTAAAAGACTTTGTAATATGAGAATGGATGAGAGTGAAGATTTTTCAGCTCATGTTAATGGCCTGCTTGAACTAGTCAGGAGACTGGAAAATCAAAAGCTGAATTTACCAGATGAATTGATAGTGGCATTTCTGCTGAACTCTTTACCACCAACAACTTTTCAAACAGTCTGTCAGATAATAGAAATGCAGGATAACCTATCTTTGGATGTTGTTATTCAGAAACTTGAGGAATTTAATATGGCTCAAACTAATGAACAGCCAAACTTTTCCTCACAGCTTGCCTGCAAGGCAGCTGAGAACAAGAAGCCTTTTGCAAATTCAAAAGGATCTGCAAGAGTTAAGTGTTGCTTCAATTGCGGGGAAACCATGCATCTCGCATATCAATGCACCAAGCAAGAAGTTCCCAGCTTCTCTGCAAAGAACAAAGGGAGCCATGATAGGGCTTTCAGCCTGGTTGAGGAAAAAGCATCTCAACTTAAAAATGTGGAAGGAATAGAATGTGAGACTGCTTCACATGATTTCTTTGTTGATTCTGGAGCAACTAAAAATCTTATAAAGGACAAAGACAGATTTATTGATCTGGATAGGACTTATAGAACTCCTATAAGATTGGCTAATGGAGAGAAAGTTTATTGTCAAGGAAGAGGCAGGGCTAAACTCATATGTCATCTGGGAAACGGTGAGGAAATGAAAGTTACCATTGAAGAAGCTCTATATGTCCCAGAATTGGATCATAATTTTATAAGTGTCAAGTATGCTGTACAGAAAGGTTTTGCAGTGCATTTTGAAGGGAAATATTGCAGAATTTCAAAGGAAAAGGAGCTTTTTATGCGAGGAATGCTGGATTCAAATGGCCTATTCAAGGTAGATTGCTTGCAACAGGATCAGTATGCAAATGCTGCAAAAGATTGCAGACATAAGAACTGTGAAAGCAAATGGCACAGAAGGATGGGCCATAGAAATGCAGATGTGTTGCATGCACTTCCAGACCTAGTTAAACATTTTAAAATGAACTCATGTGCAACTAAAGATGAGAGATGTGTTTGCTGTGTAAAAGGAAAGGGAACTAGGCCCTCCTTTCATCAGAGCAAGGAGGAAGCCACACAGCACCCCCTACAGCTCATTCATAGTGATATCTGTGGTCCTATGAAGACAAAAACAATTGCAGGAAACCAGTATGCATTGACTTTCATAGATGATTTTTCCAAGTTCACGTTCACTTACTTGATTAAAGAGAAAAGTCAGGTGCTGGAGAAATTTAAGGAATATGTTGCAAGAGCCAGCAATAAGTTTGGAAGATCACCTCAGATCCTAAGGTCAGATAATGGAGGTGAATATGTTTCAAAACAGATGAAAGAATTTTTGAAGCAAAAAGGAATTGAACACCAGACAACCATCCCGCATACACCAGAACAAAATGGAGTAGCAGAAAGAAAAAATCGCTCTCTCATAGAGATGGCGAGATGTATGCTTTTGGATGCGAATCTGCCAAACAAATACTGGGGGGAAGCAGTAATGACTGCCACATACCTGCAGAACAGGCTCCCAACCAAAGGTGCAAAAGCAACACCTTATGAACTATGGCATGGGAACAAGCCCAGTGTGGGGCACATTAGAGTGTTTGGCTCTAAAGCCTATGCTTATATCCCAAAGGCCAAAAGGACCAAACTTAACACCAGATGTGAAGAAGGGATACTTGTTGGCTATGCACAAGGATGCAAGGGATACAGAGTAATGGACACTGACACTGGAAATGTGAAGATAAGCAGTGTGGTCTATTTTGATGAAAATGAAAAGGGAAGCACTGATCAAATGCCAGACCTAATGAGGCCAAGTTCATCAAGACAGAAAAAGACTGCAGAACTGCAGATAAAAGAGGAAGCTGAAGTTTCATTTGATTTGACCATGTTCAATCAACCTGAACCAGAAGGGGGCACTGACACCAACACTGATGCTGATGCTGAAACTGAAGCAGAACCAGAACTGGAACCAGAAGATAACACTGATGCTGATACTGAAACTGAAGCTGAAGCAGAACCAGAACCAGAAGTGAGACGTTCTGAAAGACACAACAAAGGAGTGCCAGCAGCGAGATTCTCCTACGCGGCAAAAGTGGAGGAACCACAGGAGCCCTCAACATGGCAAGACATTCAAAAAATGCAAACCAGTGAGGCGCGCAAATGGAGAGATGCTGCCAAGGAAGAAATTGAGTCTCTTAATGAAAATAAAACATGGACACTCACAAAGCTACCTGAAAACAAAAAGGCCATTGGATGCAAATGGGTCTTCAAGACCAAGCATAATGCAGAAGGGGAAATCACGCGCCACAAAGCGAGATTAGTGGCCAAGGGATATTCCCAAAAATACGGCGAAGACTACGACGAAACCTTTGCTCCAGTAGTAAGGCACACCACAATAAGAACACTCCTCAGCATAGCAGCTGCAAGAAAAATGGAAGTGCAGCACTTAGACGTGAAGACTGCATTCCTACATGGTGATATCAAAGAGGATATCTACATGCAGCAGCCGCCGGGATTTAAAGAACCTGGGAAGGAGGAACTTGTGTGCAAACTTCAAAAGAGTATCTATGGTTTAAAGCAAGCAGCGAAAGCCTGGAACGAAAAATTGAATCAATTGCTCCTTAAGGAGGGGTTCATACAGGGAGAAGCTGACCCCTGCCTATACTCAAGGTTCAGAAATAAAAGGAGGACATACATTCTAACTTATGTGGATGATCTGATTGTATGCCATGAAAACAAACGAGATTGTGATGAAATCGTCAGGAATCTGAACAAAGAAATAGAGGTGAAAGACTTGGGAGGTATCACTTACTATCTTGGAATACAAATAGAACGAGAAAAAGATGGAAGTTTCCTTCTCAATCAAAAACAAAAGATAAAGGACATTTTAGAATGCCTAGGCATGACAGAGGCTAATGAAGTGGGGACACCTATGGAAACAAATTTCCTAAGCCAGGAAGGCAACGACGAGCCCCTACCACAGGACAACCAGTACAGAACTGCAATTGGCAAAATGTTGTATGTAGCCACCGTCACAAGGCCAGACATTGCCGCTGCTGTAGGAATACTAAGCAGAAAAGTAAGTGCACCAACCCAAAGGGACTGGATAGCAGTCAAGAGAATAGCACGGTACCTGAAGGGCACAATGCATTTAAACTTAAAACTACCAGCAAGCGAGAACCCCAGATTGATGGGATATATGGATGCGGACTGGGCCGGAGACAAGACTGACTGCAAATCTGTGAGTGGAAATGTATTTCTGTATGGAGGCGGAGCAATCAGTTGGACTAGCCAGAAGCAGTCATTAATTGCCCTTTCATCCACAGAAGCAGAATTTATTTCAGCCACTCAAGCATGTCAAGAGGTAGTATGGCTACACAGACTACTAAAGGACTTTGGAATAGACGAACCAAAGCCAACTGAGATGTATGAGGACAATCAAAGCTGCATTCAGCTTACGAAAATGGAAAAGATAAAGCCAAGGTCGAAGCACATCAACACCAAGCGTCACTATGTGAGAGAAGCGCAAGAAAAAGGACTTGTTGAACTGATTTATTGTCCTACAGAGGAAATGATAGCGGATGTGCTGACCAAACCGCTACCCAGAGACAATTTCCAGAGGCTACGAGAAGCATTGGGAATTGTCAGCAGTGCACATAAATGATTCGGTGCACGGGACGATGAGAAGGGGTGTTGGAAATACATTCCTTTGGTTGCATCCCCCCTAAGCACCTCATCCTGTTTGTTTGCTAGAAACAGCAGGAGTAGACAGACAGATCAGGGAACCCTTCCCCCATCCTATCTGTCCTACTCCTGTCAGGACCTGATTGGTCAATCTCCTCCCCCAGGAGATTTCTCATCTCTTTGTGTCTCAGAGAGCTTCCTTCCTCCCTCTTGAACACACCTAGTCTTAGGACTTAGCATAGATGTAGGCCTTTCCTATCCTACATGTATTTTCCTAATAAAGCTACTTAAGCTTAAGTATGCTTCCTGCCTGCTTATTGATGATTAGCTACTCACACTCCTCTGTAAACTCTGTGTTGGGCAAATGGATGCAATGATCTCACAGTCCTTGCATTTCCAACAAAAACCACATATAAATGGCTGGTGCTAGTGCAGGTTAAAGTAAACTTGTTAGGATTTTCTGCTGCGGCCCTTTTATCACTAGGATATAAGCCTGCTAGTGTTATTATAAAGCAAAGAATAAATGACATCTATTGTCAAGCAGAGAGTGCTTTGATCAGTTCTGCACCTTCTCTTGCCTTTTATGCCCCTCTAAGGAATTCTAATTTATTTTTAATGCCTTACTTTAAAATCTTACAGCCGGTGAATGTTTGTGAGGGCTAGGTTTAATGCTCTTCCCTCTAAAGTTCCTGAGGGACGATTTCAAAATATTCCTTATGCAGATAGAACTTGTATTTGTGGTTCTAAGCAGGTGGAATCTTTGACCTATATCTTGCTTCAGTGTTCCTTACACAGTAAACTGCGAGCTCAGTTAATTCAAGCTGTTTTAGATTAATCACCTGGCTGCTCTGAGAAAACTTATGTTTTGATATTGCTCTCTAATAAGTCTCTGTATGTAACTTTGCGGGTTGGGAAATTTTTTAAGGTAACTATGAAATGTCAAAGGTTGTATTTGAAATCTTCTAAGTAAGGCTGAGCTATGGTCATTTTCATTATTAATGTAAGCATTCACTGTATTTTGTTGTGGTATGCTAAATATGATTTGTCTTTTTTATATTTAATTATTTTATGTTTTAGTTATTATTTATTTAAGTAATTAATTTAATTATTATTTCTATTTATTAGCTGCTCCCTCATGCCTACGGCATCTCGGGGCAGTTCACAACATACAATAATAAAAATCAATACAAATTTAAGTTTAAAAATAAAAAAACCCAACAACAAATCCCATATCCCCCCCCTCCCCTTCCCTCCCATCCTCCCCTCCGAAGGCCTGGGCAAACAGCCAGGTCTTGCAGGCTCGGCGGAAAGCCAGCAGACCTGGGGCCAGGTAGACTTCCTCCGGGAGGGAATTCCAGAGCCGCGGCCCGGCCACCGAGAACGCCCTCTCCATTGTGGCCCCCCGTTTAACACGAGGGACCTCTAGAAAGGTGCCCCCAGTAGACTGAAGGGATCGCTCTGAGGCACAGAGGGCGAGGCGGTCCCCGAGGTATGAGGGAGCCTGAACATGTACAGCCTTATAGATCAATACTAACACCTTGAATCTGGCTCTATAGGTAGCCAGTGAAGAGTAAGGAGCACAGGTGTTATGTGCTCTCATCGCCCTGTCCCCGTAAGGAGACGGGTCGCCACATTCTGCACTAGCAGCAGCCTCCAAACCAGAAACGGGAAGCCGTAGAGCGTGTTGCAGTAGTCTAGCCTCGAGGTGATGAAGGCATGTATGAGAGTAGCCAGGTCTGGTCCAGAAATGTATGGACGCAGCCTCCGTACCAGATACAGCTGGCGAAAAGCGGCTTTAGCCACCGCTTCCACCTGTCAATTCAGACGGAGGTTGGAGTCCAAAACCATGCCCAGACTCCGAACCTGCTGGGCTACAGGAGGGTGGACCCCGCCCCCCCAAGGGGAGCCAGCACCTCCCTCGCCCTTCCCACCACCATCACCTCCATCTTATCAGCATTGAGCTTCAGTCTGGTCTGCCACATACAATCCGTCATGGCCTCCAAACATTGGGAAAGTAATGAGACAGCAGGACCTGGGTCGGTTGAAAACGAGAGGTACAGCTGAGTATCGTCAGCATATTGGTGACATTGCACCCCGAACTCTCTCACGATCTTCCCCAATGGCTGCATATACGCATTAAATAATAAGGGAGACAGGATCGAACCCTGCGGAACGCCACAGGTCAAGGCCCGGGGGCTTGATGTTTCAGCCCCCAGCACCACCCGCTGGATTCTCCCCGAGAGGAATGAGCAGAACCACCCAAGGACAGTCCCATCCAGACCCCCAGGTCTTGCAGCCGTCTCAACAGCAGCCCATGGTCCATGGTATCAAAGCGGCCGAGAGATCTAGCAGGATCAGAAATGTTGAACATCCTGTGTCCATCTTCCGGTGGAGATCGTCCACCAAGACCACCAATGCCGCCTCGGTATCATAGCCGGGGCGGAACCCAGACTGAAAAGGGTCAAGGAAACCGATCTATCCAGATGCGCCTGGAGCTTCAGTGCCACTGCCCGTTCAATAACCTTCCCTAAAAAGGGAAGATTAAAGATGGGTCAGTAGCTGGCAAGTGCGTCCACATCCAAAGATG